>CAJFCO010000046.1:6546761-6650563 GCA_904066015.1 Synergus gifuensis
CGATAGCTTTTAACTTACTTAAAAGAAAAAATTCAATCTTTGATATAATTAAATAAGCAGGTGTATTCAAACTTTTTGCCTGTACTGTATATGATATTAAAACTTTTAGAGAATGCAGACTAATAACTTAATCTCTTTTTCATGAAGTTTTTCATAAGAAGGTACTTGTCCCAATGTAATATAATTTTTTTAATTTCATTTAGAGTTCGTGAAACAGGGCTTGCAAAGTGGTTGCAATGTCATCGTCGACGAGGGAAAGCTCACACATGAGTAAAAAGACCGTGACTCATGGTGGACCTATATCTGGACAGAGCCACTCTGCAGCCACGGCCAGCAGCCTCGAAAGCAACTTAGGTAAACTTCTTAGGCAAGAGGCCTAATTCTATATTTCTTCTGAAATTAACCGAGCTACAGGTTTTTAGTACCGGAACTTGTTAAAGTTAATTGAAAACCTTTGATATCTCAAATTAGGGGGGCAAAATTTACCTGATTAAATTAATTTGATAATTTAATTTATTATCTATCTTAAAATTTTTTTTGATCCAAAAGCGTTCCAATCTTTAATTCTATCCAATCTGAAATATCTTCCCAATAATAGAATGCTACACGCTTTATTTTTAAAATGATTCTCGGTTGAAAGAGATTAACTTTGGAATTGGGAAATTTAAACAAATCTAAATTTATTTAAGATTTAATAGTACTATTAAGAGTGTTACTTCTCTAAAATTACATTTTCAATATAAAAACAATTAAAGAAAATTGCCCAAGTTGGCTAAAAAATGTGTGGGTAAAATTATCTTCAAAAAGAAGACCTTACGAGATAAGATCGATAAATACCTACGTTTTATCGATCAATTCAAGGTAATGTTTTCGATTTACGAATCCCGTGGCTTACACACGTTGCATTTAAATAACAAATTAAAAATTGCGCGTGGGTGCACACGTTATGTCACTAAATGTTCATCCTACATTCATCACTACGTATGATATGTATTATGAAACGTTTTACAAAAAAATTTAAATATCGATCGCGTCTGCGATACATTTGCACATTACGGCGCATGCAACTTCTTGCGAAGATTTATTAATTTATGAGATGACGCTATCTGTATTATTATCTACATGTTTGTAAGGTTTCCGGAACAACTTCACAATTGTTAATTATCTAATGACGTAACATCAGAATCTGCATTAATTTTTAACTGTTCTTTGAATGGAATTTTTACAAAAAATTGAGTCAATAACAGCAAAATAAAAATAATCGAGATTCCTGGAGTGGCCAATAGCTGTTTGGGCAACTCTGAATGATGTTCCTTTCATGCACCCACGCTTTTTTTACGGGGCGTCCTTGTAACATATTTTTCTCCTTTACGTGCTTCGTTCATAGAGAAAAAAAATAAACTCTCTTCAGGCAAGATTCTCAAATTAATTTAACGCTAGAAATGAAGCCGCAAAAATATACAGAAATTCGTCTCCAACTTTACCACTCTAAATTCGCAAACTGGCAAAATAATTTTTGTCGCGTTGCATTTTTATAAATAAATGCGACTTTTTACACGAAGACAATTTATTGCCATTGTATATTTGTTGACGACAATAGATTACTGTCTTCTGTCTTCATAGGATGAGACATTGTTGAAAGAATAAATATTTCAGTAGTAAGAGTCCGTCTGATTCAGACTGCGACCAAACATAAAAGCCAGAGATATTATATTTCACTATCGTGGATATATTTTCTATCTAACTTTACTCCTTAGAGATCTCTTTAGTAAATAATTTTAAAAAGTAGTTAAATTTTATTTTAAATTAATTTAATTTAATTTATATTTTTACTCATTTAAAATTAATATATTTTTAAATTTTCAGATGCGCTTTTAGAAGATCTTCAGACAACCGTATCGAAACCTGATTCAAGAACAAGCACCTTAACTCGGACTGTTCGTCCAAGTTCACCTGTAATGAGTTACAAAACTGCTGCAAATTCAAGCAAAACAGTTTCTGAAAACACCAGGTACGAAAATGGTAATAATTCTACATATATGTAGAATTTGAAAAAGTTTTGTAAATAAAAACAAAAAATTTAATTTTAAATTTAAACTTATAGGATATTAAATTCTTCATAAGTTAATTCTCGAACTGATCTTTCATCGTTTCAGAACCATTTCGCCCACGCGAGGCACGACTACCACAATGGAAAAATTCATTACGACAGGTCCTGCTGTTGAACCATCTGGTATTCCAGGACTGGAGTTACTGGACAAGGAACTACAAGATGTGAGTCTAAACTTTCTAATTCCATTTCTTTCTGAGTACTTTTTAAAAAAATATAATCAAAGCAGAAATGGATCACTGCAAATACTTCAAAATTCCAAAGATTCAATTCCAAAGATTTTGACTGATTTTTTAAAAGAATTTCGAAACTGAAATTTGCCTGAATGAACCAGAATTTATCACAGATTCTGAGAACTCCCAGAATAAAGGATTAAACTTCCAGATTCTTATAAGGCAAACAAACAATAGACCTTAGTCAGAGATTCCAGAAAATCCTCTGACGAGGAATTTCTGAAAAAAATCGAAATACTGATCCAACCGCTACCAACCGATATTCTCTAAAGTCGGAAAGTCTCTTAAAGTCATATTAACTATAGTAAAGTAGTAGTCAGCAAAAGTTGATCCGAGTCTTATAAGGTAAGCTGGGTGGTGATTGAGACTGCCATGGACCCATGCAAGTAAAGCGTGGGATGGATAGGCCGCAATACATCGGACAGGAGTTATGTGTCACGTCATGCACTGGCTCTGGCCGATTGTTTGCCGATTAATAAAACTGCTATAGAATCGCAGGTTTTGCTCTCCTCAGTCTCATTATTCTCATTCACCTGTCGAGTCGAAAACCAATCGAGTTTAGCTCCCTTCGTATAAATTCCACCCTGTAGGTACGGGATAATAATTATATTATATTACAATTCAATTTGCGATATAGTGATTAAGTTTTAGTGATTAAAAGCGAATTGAGTGTGGATTAAGTTTATCGTAAACTTGTTTTGTTAAATCAAGGATTATTGACGATCAACCCATTTTTACACAGGTGCAACCTGGACAAAGCAAAACTGTTGCCTACAAGCAAGTTTCTTACCATTACAACAAGGACTTGGATGGAAAACCGATGGGTGAGCTTGACAGTCTTCATTTTATGAAATCTATAATTATTTTTGAATTTATCATAAGTTTGTGATAAATAAATTAAAATTTTTCGAACAAAATCAGAAAAATCCCTCGGCAAAGAAAACGTTTTGAATTGGACTATATCTTGTCTCAGAATTGAAAAGAATCCAACTGGATTTCCAAAGCTGAACACTAAATTCACTTAAGTTTTGATTTCTAAAGAGATTTGAAACAATTTGAAGAATTTTGTGTATTAATTTGAAAATTAAAAAATATATCCAATCACAACGATTTTAAGGAGAGCAACTTGAAAAATTTGTAAAAATTGCCATTTTCCTATGAATTTTGTCAGAATCGCGAAGTTTTAAGCTAAATCAAATCCTAAATCAGTAATGAAGTAGGGAGAGCCTTAAATTGATTAAAAAGCATTTCATTGAGGACCTAGCTCGATACACAAAGGCCCGTCAATTACTCTTTAATTCATTGCGCCATTCAACCCACGCTGATCTTTTATCTCAGATACAAATCGTTGATCATTAGATTTCTTTTTTTTTTGTTCAAATTCGTATTCGTGACTTCAAGAGCAATTATTTTTGATTATACTCATTATTATAATTAAAATTATTGGATATAATAAATAATTGAAAAATTAACATAATTTATTTTTTTTTTAATAAAGCAAAGAGAATATGCTAGCAATGGGTACACAAGTATTTTTCTTTCTCTATCAGGTTAAAAAAGCAAAAGAGTATCATCGATAGACCTTGTGTTGAGTCTGTATTTCCATATTTGGTTTGCAATGGCCTTGTCTGCAAGTACGGTTAATTGACGTGTCTTGAAAACGTCACAACCAAAAAGATATATGATGAGCATCGAAAATAGTCTTATAAACTTAAAGATTAAATCATTCTTTGCATTAATAGTGATATAAAAATTAATTTGTCATCACTAATTATAATTGGAAATAATGTCATCAAACTAAAATAATTTGCTGCCTAATAACTGAAAATTTGAAAAACATATGCCTTATTTCCTCAGTTTACAATTTAATGGACTTCATCCAATTATTACGAGAGCACAGTTGGCTAATGAAGACTATCATCGCAAAAATTGATGCAGAATGTCTCGCCAAGTTTACATTCATAAATTATAAACTTTACTCATTCATTTTTATCTATCATATTTTTTGCTTAAAAGGACCTAAAGCTAAGGATTAGATTATATTATTTTTTTTTATAAATATATAAAATTTAGGACACCTTCTTTCGAGATTGATTAAAAATAATTTGTATATTTTAATTTTTTTTGTTTTGATTTAGATAATTGAGATTCAATTATTTTATTTTTTCTGTATTACAGATTCGTGGGCAATGTCGGATAATCTAACAAACAAGACCGGACCGGCCTTGATGTGAGTATACCTTCTTACAGGAAAATACAAAAATACATTACTATCTGAACTTTTGCCAAGAGAAACGTACGCAATACTTTTGTGAGAGCATAGAAAAGCAAACATCACCTGCACATTTTTAAATCATATATGAAATAATAAGTCTATTATAGGAGACACTAATTTGCTGATATAAAATTCACCTAAAAGAGGGTATTTCGAAAGATTCTAGAAAAATCAAACAAGTTCCAAGTGCTTTCAGAAGAATCAAAAAGTTTTGATTTCTTGCAAGAGGTCTCAGTAGCTTCAGAAAGCTTTTTTTATGATTTAATTTAAAAAGTAGTTGTAATACATTTTAAAATTCTTAATTTTTTACAGCGACTCATTTGTTGAGCGCAATTTTGAAGAATCGCGTACAACAAGAAGACACCGTAGTCCAGAACCAACTAAGTCAGTGGCCAGAGAATTGGTTAGTATCAGCATTAGTTATTTAGTTTTGTTTAACTTGGCGTATTTGCACAAATTCCTAAATATTATATAATTTACTGTGTAGCTTTACAGCGATAATACTGTGAGATCTCGAAATCCATCACCACTTAGATCAAGACAAAAGGATGTATTCTTCCAAGAAAGCAAAGAGAGTGAGTGACAATCTTGATTCTTTCCTCCCATTTACCAAAAAACAACAGTAATTAAGTCATTACCCCTAAACATTCAGGTTATCGGACCGAACCAAGGTCTTTGACGAGCACTTCCCAAGAGGTGATTGAAGACATTACACCTGCAGTGCCAGCAAATTTGGCACCGGGTCCTAACACGAAAGTGACTACTACTATCAAGACCTATACTTATGAACTTCCTGGAGCACCCGAGAGTTATATGAACAGCAGTACTCTGGCGAAAAATATCGACAAGTCTGTTTCCTACACTTTACCAAAGGACTCAACAACTCAGAAGACTATTACATATGAGGTGGATGAAATTAAAAATATATTGATTTATCCTTAAACTATTCTTCGATTCTTTCCCTAATTGATTAAATTTCAGGTGGACCAAAAGGGATACCGTTCCTCAAGCCCAGTGAGGTACTCTCCTATCGAGGTTCCCACAAAATCTAAAACGGTTCATGCTGAGGAAAAATACTTCCGGGAGGAACGACATGGTTATAGACCTTCTAGCCCAACTTATCAAACCTCCAGTAATTCTACAACTCTTTATCGTGGAACTCCATCACCAACTGGAACATCTAGCCTTCGAAGGAAGGAGAAGTACTCAGACATCAATGGATACGGACCTCGTGGACCTGGAGATTACACTGATCATTCTGAGATCAAGAGTACAACCTTTTACCAAAGTCCACCAGCTCCTGTGAGCGAAACTCGAACGGAAGTGATCGAGGAACATTACACCAGCAGATCCCGCAGTCCACCTAGAACTTATTATCCACCAGTTCAGACTAGTGCGAAAGAAACGATTTACAAATTCGAACAATCGAGTAAAAATTCTGAAAATATTCGTCCCAAACCTTTCCCTACAGGAGGAGTAAAAGTTTATCCTATTAATAAACCACCGGTTAATCAGGAACCACCAGCTAAACTTGAAGACCTCATGGCCTCTTTCTCTGAATCTGAGGTAAAATAGTTGCTTAAAAATTTAAAGATAAAAAGCTTCTTTCAGTTTCCATAAGAAACTTTTATTCTTGATAAGGTCACATACAAGGCACCGTTAGATAAATTTATAAATTAATTATCAATCTGATTCTCACTGTTAAGTTCTGATGAAACTTGCGTAAAGAGAGACTCCCACGTCCAAACTTCATCCGTTTCTTTTACTGACTGCTCGGAATACAATCTCTTCGTGAAAATTGCGAGATTGACGCCATCCACTGTTGCGAATTTCACATTTTTCACAAGCTCTGTGTCGAGTTCTTTATAAGCTGCGACTCTATTCACGCCTTCTCTGAAATCCAATCATTTTCATTAATAATTTTGGTTAAATTAGCTATAAATCATTAATTATAAAGGTCGAGAGCATTGAGACTTATGAGCATCATTCGTTTTTAGCTCAACTCTCTTGACCTTTTACATCTTGAAATGTAGGCTCTGTAAGCTACAAAATTTAATTACGTGCAAAGAATTAAAAGAGAAATATCAAGAAAGGAACCAAACACCATAATAATAAAGAGAAAGCAAAAGAGTTCAGAATTTAAAGATTTTAAGGATGTTAAAGAACGAATTTTTTGTTTCGTTTTGTGCAGAGAGAAGTTTTGCATGACATCGATAGGAACGAAAAGGTTCAACGAAAGACGAAGGAGACGTTTAAAAAGGAAGTAGAATTTACTACAACTACTCCACCCAGAAGCAAGGCAGGATCTCCTGTTTACTATCCACCAGGATCCGAATTATCGAAACGAGATGGAAGTGGATCTATGTCGCAATCTGGCGTAAGTTTAATTCTATTTATTTGTATATCGATTAATTTATACTTTTTTTACAACTTTATTCTCAGTCCGAATCACTCTGAATTTAAAATTAAAGTAATATTTCAATTTTTAGAGCGCTTACATGTCAGACAAAGGTGAATGGAAACGAGGGATGTATGAAAAAGAAGCAAAATCTGAAACTAAGTGGAAAACAAAGAAAGGAAAAGTAGCAATACCTCTCTGTTTGCCACTCTGTTGTGCCGCACCCTGTGTCTTAATGTGAAAAAATCAACTAAAAAAAGACAAGCTATAATTGCTATTGAGCAAAGTAAAGCAAAGTAATAATAATATTTATAAAAGTGAAAACTTTATCCAATCTTAACAGACACGTTCGTCTTTTTGATTATCTTCCCGCAACGAATAATTTATTTACCTAGACATTATAGTCAAATCAAAAATACTGCATAAATGTACGAATGAGTGTATTTATAAATTATATTGACATAATAAAAATTCTAACTCTTAATGTTATACTTTTAACTTTTAAGGAATGCTATACTTATATTTGAATTACTTTCAATTTTCGCCCTTCATAAGTTACCTAAAACATTATTAATTAATAATACTCTAATATTTCTACTTTTAACTGAAATGCTTGAAATACTATCTCCTTAAATTACTAAGGTGAAGTGTCTAATTTAATAATTTATTAATTGTAGTATAAATAAGTGTAAATGATTTATAAAATATTATCCCTAAATTCCGATAATTTCTTAAACTTATACATAATAAATGTGTATTCGTCGAATAATTACTGATAATTTAGTAAATTTAAAAGCAAGCTTGTAACTCCGTTGCGACTAATTGTGTACTCTTTAATCATAGCTATGTAAATCTCATACCGTGAATTATGGTGCTATAATAATTATAGAATTTAGCAAGAGTAAAAATGCTCATTATTGACTGCGTTTCACAAAATAGACATAGGAGATGACCTTGAAACGACTCTAAATATATAGTTTAAAATGTAAATCTTACATTGATATAGCCTTTTGAAAAATAGAAGGATATTGTCTTCTAATCAAGAACTTCCTGACTGCTTTTCAGTAATAGTGAACGGCGTACACAGTGGCCACGCAAAATAACGAATCCTAAACAAAAATGTAAAATATTATGTCTGGAATTGAATTCAAGACTGTTTTTTTTAGGAAGAAACTTCCTATTAAAGAGAAATTTGATTCTTACGTTTACAAAGTTGTCATAAGCGTAACTATCGGCTTCCGCATCCCAAATACACCTCGTACCCATTTTTACACCAGCGCCACGCTGTTCACCCATAACAACGTTTACAATGTATTTATACTCTTTACACTTTAATTCTGAAAATATATTTTTGAGTAATAAGAACTGCATTTGGATTTTGAATTTGTCTCGTATAAAATTGAATAAGCCCTTTTACCCTTCATTCTCAATTTGATAATGTCTGCTATTTCCTTGCTCCACTGATATGCATCATCCTCGCTGAAAGTTCTTGTGGAGAGTTGATCGTATAGTACACTGTGTATTATTTCTTTAGCACTCAAGGGTTTAAACCTATACAATGTTTTATAATCTTTAAACTCTTACTTTACAAGACAAATTTTTTTTATGTATATGTTACATTAATAAAAAAAATTATCTTGAAGTCTAACATATTTAAAATTCAACTTCTTTGCGATTCCCTTTATTAAATAAAATTTAAACGCATTCGTTACGACTTACAGGCATCAAATTTGAAGACATTAGATAATAATATTCCCAATATTTCGGTGGATTTAAACAGATTTAAAACAGAACAGAAACAAGCTAAAGAAATAATTTCCAGAATAAAATTGTATACCTATACATGAAACCCTTATCGCCATATTATTTGGGATTGTGTAAAGAAATAAAAATTTAAAAGATTGTGTTGAGGATTAAAACGTGAACGAAAAATAGATCAATTGTTAGTTCCGAACCTTTGATTAAATATTTTTGTTAATAAAATCATATATAAAGTGCGGAAAAGTGTGTGTAATTAAACTTACTGAAATTAAACTTACTTTTCAGAAAGCTTTGGACGAATTTGATACGTAGGTTGTTGAGATTCAGCATCTCCATCCTCATCCTCAAGAATTTCAAAATTCACATCGGATTTTTGTTCTTCTATTGGAACATGCTTAGACAATTTTTGCCATGCTTGACCTTTAATTTCTGATTGCAGTGGGCTAATTTCATCAGAATCTTCCATTTTGCAATCACTTTGTCTTTTTTCTCATATAATGTTACACGTTTTTATATTAACTGACAACGATGACAACAAACACTTGCTAAAAAAAAATTTATGGAACGCTATTATAATGCATAAATGTCAAATGCACTGTTTTGATCCTGTTGCTCCAGCAACGGGACTTTATTGAATTATTTACTAAATCATTAAAGTACAAACTTGTTTAAATACCGTTACATATTTCTTCGCAAACAAAAAGAAAGAGAACGACGAATAAAGTGTTATAAAAATTCTTCGTAAGTTCGGCTTCTGAACTTTTGTTTTGAAGATTTTAAGGTTAAGGGCATATGTTGCTTACCATATGAGCAAAATTAGATAACCCGGTTTTTTTATCACAATTTTTACTTTTTTAAAAAAAATAATAATGCAGATACAAATAACGTGAATACGGACGTCTGTGCACTATTATTATTTTGAAAAAGTAAAAATTGCGAAAAGAAAACCGGATTATGTATTTAAATTTGCTCATATGATAATTACAATTTTTATACGGCGCGAAATTTAAATTTTACATGAGGAACAAAATAAAAAGAGTCAACGCTTTTCAATTAAAGATTTAAATTTTAGGAACAGACTTTTATCCATAAAATAATTTATTTAAAAATAAAATAAGCCTTTTATTAATTGATTATCTACCTAGAATCAAGTATGTACAACTTTTAAGGTTTCCAATTGAGAAAACTGTCCTGAATGACAATCTGCTTAAAAATACTGTCGGGATTAGACTGCAGCATTCTTCTGTTACGCAGAGCTTCCAGTATGTAAGACACTTTTTCTCTCGCCTCAGCTCGAGGAATATCGCCTCTTAGACTCAGTAATCGCACTAATTGGTCTTCACTCATATCTGGGTACTTCTCTACTAAGGAATGAAGATCTAAAGACAAAATCTCTGAGTCTTCACATCTCAAAACTTCGGCAAGGCGTTTTATAATCTCGAAAGGTGAATCAAAATTACCTACTTTCGGGGCAATTCTTCCAAAGAAATTCTTAAGTTTATCGGCCTCAGCCATTATTTTTGAAGTGCAGTTTAAACACTCGTCGTAATTTTTCAGAGATATTTTTCGCATTAACATTGCTGAAATGTAGCGCTTTGCTATTAGCTTTTGAGCTTCTGTTATCACGTAGTCGAAATTCTTGGGACGTAAGTGATTGTAATCCAAAAAATAATCTTCGAGAGTGACGCAAATCGTTTCAACAGGAATAGGAGAAGAAAGCCATTTAGGAGTGAGTAAATCTTGAAAATGAAGTTCCAAATCAAGAAAGGATTCCTCAAGTAAAATGGCTGCAGCTTCGTTGCGAATTTTTTGATAGCTTTCGAGAAGAGTTTCGAATTTGATGGCAATATCGCCACTTGCGTTGGGCAACCAGAAGAGTTGCTTCATTTGTTGTGCGAGTTCTATGAACTGTAGACAATTATTTACAACAGTAATCATGTGATGAGTGAAGTAAGGAACTCGGCTTCTGTCTTCAAAATGCTTATACTTGAATTCGAGGATCGCTTGGAAATACATCTCGGCGTATTTCGTTACTTGCTCGATGCAAAGTGTCAGAGCTTTTGATGTCAGCTCGGGACTGATCGTTTTTGTAACCTGGGAAAATAAAAAAATATATATATATAAATACAATCATTATTATACTATTCTTTTCACAGGGAATTATAGATATATTTATATCAAAAATATAAAAATCCTACCTGTAAATTTTGATCAATCATCTGGAAAATAATCACAGGTGCAGCTGTGTGATAATAAATTTCCTGCGAAGTGCTTTCAGGCAAAATTCCACTCCACCAATCCACTTTTTCTGTCTCCAAGGTCTTCTTCATCCAGTCCTCATAATTCTGATACATATTTCTCAGGTACTTCTCTTGTAGATCGTCGACAATTTCTTTACTTAACAAAGGTCCAATTTCGTTCGTATCGATATTCAGTTCAGGATGTTGCATAAGTTCCGAACCCGTATAGGTATTCATGATCCAAGCTAAGAGTGAAACGTACTCATTTCCCTCGAGTCCACTTGTGATTATATCTTTAAGATGTAGAGAGAGGCTTGTATGATACATTTTAACGAATTTATTAACTATGTCATATGAAGGAGGAAAACAGGGACCACATAGAGTCTTCACTACCCTGAGATCCTCTAATATCAAAAGTCTCGTCAGTTCCAAATATCGAACGAGCCACATTTTATTGTCTGATCTTTCATCTATATGAGTGCCTTCGATTCTATTCGCTACTGACTTTTCGAGAGTGTTGATCGCCATCTCTTTCCATTTTTTAGGCCTTCCAGGTGGCATGAAACCACTTTGCCTGTGACGTTGAACAGCAAAGTGATCTGCTTTTTCTTCTCTTTCGACAATTCTCAGTGCAGTCACAATCACTGTTGGTTCTTTTCTAACGGTATTTAATGTTCGACTTAAAACTAGTCGGATCTGCTTTTCCATGAGTTGCGAGAGCTTTTCAACATCCTCAAAGTAAGCTTTTAGCATCACGGTGTCTGGCATCGATTGATTGGGAAGTTTGTGAAGTTCGTAGAGCAAATCGTCTCTAAAAATGAAACATTATGTACAGGCAAATAGAATAATTATTACTTGTGTACAACAAAAATTAGAGAAAGGATTATATTTACCTTGAATTTTCTAGATCCATGAGACACTGATGAGCATGAAGAAGCTTTCCTTCATTAATCCATTGCTTCGTTTTCTCCACGCTTTCAGGAACAGTAAAAATATGCTTCAAATTTTCTTTGGCAGTTACGTACTGAGAATGTCGCATACTTTCTTCTTGAACAGCTTGCAATTTCGAGTACAACTCTGGCGCTGATCCAAAAGACTCGCCAATGGTTTTTAATTCTTCTTTTATAGAGTAAATGCTTTGAAGCGAGCTTTGAAGTTGATCAAAACCAACTCTGACCCCATCGAGTTGTCCTTGCATGGCTGTTTTTAACATTGTTTCGACAGAGGCTTTTTTTCTACTGATTCTACGTTTGTATTGTTCTACTTTTTCGAGTTGACCAGGCCGCTGAAGCATGTTGACAATCTGCTTCGTCGCAGTGGCTTTTGCCTCCTCTTCAAGCTTCTGGAGATTGGACATCTTTCTGTTTTTAAAAAGAAGTTATACAAAATTCTATTAAACAATCAAGATGTAATTTTTCTTAAAGAAATATGCAGTTTTATAATTATAAACATTGAAGATGGAATATAAAATTTACTCACTTATTTACTTTCTTTAGCCAAATATTAACATCTTATTAACAATTGCACTTGTTGCACTAAATACCACGAAGAATAAGTGTTCCTTTTTAATAATCTTTTTTTGACATTTGACATTCAACTTTGACACTTAAAATTTTTAGGTTAGAAACGTAAGAAACGATCACCATTTGTCAGCGCACTCTGGCGGTGAAGGTAATAAATTAAATGGCGGGAATTTACGAAATTTTTAAACTTTTATTTTTTACTTCCTAGTTTGTAGAAAGTTCTTAACATAATTTATAATATATTTATGAAACACTTTGTACTTGAAAAACTATACATACTTTGCCATGGATGTACAAAAACTAAAAAGAAATAGTCTACAGAAATATAAAAAATAACTTTTACATGGACAATATGTCTGTTTTTAGTATTGAACTTTTGAATAGTTGGAGATAAATCATAGAAAAGCTTGCCATCCGAAATAAATTCGACTTAATAAAGCGGGATCTCTCGCCTGCTGAATAAGTCGTTCAACTTGTCCTTCCACACTAGACGAAAGAGCTTCTTCTAAGCCACTTAGCTTCTGCTGAACTCGTACCAAAGCTCTTTCTGCGATTTTGTTAGTTTCCAAATCTAAAAAAATGGACAGCTTCAATATTCAAATTACTTCTCATGAATACCTTATTTCCAAAAAAGATAAGAACAAGATCTTTACCACTATCCATAAACTGTTCCGAATCGCTGTTGGGGCACAATATAGAAGGCGTTATTGCCCAGGTAAATAACGGATCGTAAAGAAGAACCTGAAGAAGAGTAACGATAACTTCTTTCTGCTCTCTCAGGACTCTCATAGTCTGCTCGCAACATCTTCTCAAAACACCCTCTACTCCAGAAATACCCATCGCTACTTCCATATCCCTGGTTAATCTAAATGGAATCAATTCCGGCACGGGCAATATTTTTCCTTGCTCGAATGCAATTCCTAGAAATTATTAAGTTAACAGTAATCAAGCAAATTATCGACTTTTATTAAATATTTAATAAATATTTCATCTTACCGAAGTCAATGTGAATCACTTCAGCTGTTGTTTGGTCAAGAAGAATGTTATGTAGATGCCGATCACCAATTCCAAGAATGTATCCAACAATAGACGTTACAGCGACGCTAAAAAATTCAAGCATTAAATAAAGTACATAATAAAATGTGAATTAAATATCTTATCAATTTTTTGTACCTGCGAGTGTATGCTAATCTTCTCTCAAACCAAGTTTCGGGCGAGGAGTATGTTTCCGTAAAGAAGTGATGAAAGGCGGGAT
Source organism: Synergus gifuensis (assembly GCA_904066015.1). Lineage (NCBI taxonomy): Eukaryota > Metazoa > Arthropoda > Insecta > Hymenoptera > Cynipidae > Synergus > Synergus gifuensis. The sequence continues at coordinate 6,560,557 of CAJFCO010000046.1, forward strand.
TTAAATGTTTACAGCAATCCATATACGCTTTTAATTTTACATCGTTTGATCCCTTCGCTGATGCCTAAAATAATTTAAAACGCTTGGTAACGAATTTTGAAAATAAGAAAACAAAACTAATAAAATTTCAATTAATGAAATAAATCTGAAACGTACTTGCATGAGTTTTTTACATTTCACTGCCGTGTAATCTTTTGGATAATACTTTTTGTGCATTCCTGGATTTTTTGCATCACCAAGTAGAATAAGTGAAATTGGTACAGTATTTTCACACCACTCTAATACTCCTGATCTTTGAGTCAAAGGTACCACCTAAATAAATAATAAGTTATAATGAACTAGTGATAAAATGTATAATTTTTTAAATGAACAAAATAGAAAATTTTAAAACCTTGTAAGTTCTGATGTATAGCTTCCTTTGCTTTGTTTCCTTCCTCGTTTTTAATAATAAATTCATTACCGAAAATACTTGTTGCATAACTGCATCTTGCCTAAGATCGTCTTTGCCCTAGAACATCGAGTTTCATGATATTCCTTGTAGTACTTCAACGTTTAGACATTATTGATAATGATAAACGTACTAAATCGATTCTTACCTTGACTAATTGTTTCCGAGCGATTCCATCAGTACCAATGCAAATGATCTTTTTCGGTGCGTTTAAACCACCGACAGTTTCAAACTTTGGTATATATGTACTAACACCTATAACATTATTATATTTTCTATCTGGACGCAAATCCATGTTAATTGTAGGCACGATCGTGTTGTGAAAATTTTTTATTTTTAAAATTTCTTGATTCTTCGGAATGTTGTGTGTTTCTGTAACATTTAAAAGTTTGCAATTAAAACTGACGCACGGTTAAAGGAGAAATATACACATTTTTTTGAAAAAGTAGAATACTCACGAGATGAGTTCGGAATTTCTAAATAAGCCAACTGGACTAACGAAAGTTGCAATTGACTCATTTCTCGAATGATGGGACTAATTTTCGTTTTAGAAAGTTTCACAATCAATTTCGTTGCACCAACAACTCTCGATTCAAGCTTCTTAGGCTTCTGGCCCTTAGGATTAAATTTAGAGTCATCATATAAATGTTTCAAAGACAAAAGAACTGGCAAAGCGTGAAATGGATGATCGAGTGCACATCTTTCCAAAATCTGATTGATTTTGGATGAAAATTCATCGTCTTCGTCGTTCATGTGTGCAGCTAATTGTGGCAACATTTGAATGAATTTATATGAAGCGACTAGCGGTAAATACTGATTCAATATTTGATTCAGTTCCGGAAGAAAGATATTATCTAGCCATAGAGAAACGATTCGGAATATCAGGAAGTTGTGTTCCTCACTTTGGTGTAAAGTTTTCACGTAATATCTATAAAAGTAATTAATATTAAGTGATGAATTATTGAAATATTACTTTTTACTAGTGAACAAATAATTTTTATAGAATGTAACTTACTCCAGAGCCATGAGGAGATAATAACTCTTTTCTTTTTCTGTTTCTGCAAGAACAGCTGCATCTATAAAAGTTTGCCTCTTATTTTTAAAAGCAGCAGCCCTCACACCCTGGTCATTAGAAACCATGTCGGATTTATTTGAATCCAGAGATAATTGCGCCACTGATTTTAAACTGTTGAATTCAGGCGATTGCATATAATCTTTCAATTGTCGATAATGAACGTCTGCGAATCGAGCCAAAGCCGCTTGAGTGTTATTTAGATTTCTCAAATCCTGAGAAGTAGGCTCGTCAATTGATAGAGATGTTTTGATAGATTCGAGGTAGTATTTTTTTAAAATGGTCTGACGATTTCCAGATTGTGTTTCAGCCATCCAATTACCATAGACTCTGAGAGATTCCGCGTGAAGACGAGGATTGCTGGATGTTCGGTTTATTAGCTTTCTTAGTAAAGAGCGAGCTAAACCTTCGTCTTTATTCATCCAGGCTAGCAATGATTCTTGATAGTGTAACTGGTTTCGAATCTCCGCAGAAAGTCCATCTTGTTTTGCCAAAGTTCCTGCAAAATAAATTGCCCATTGTAGTATATTATGAACTTTTGAAGTTAATAATTATTGTCTACTTTATTATTAAAGCTTGCAAATCATTACCTAATGCTCGTTGGGCTTCTTTAAAATATCCTTGCTGTGCAGCAATCTCAGCAATTTCTAGATAAAAGTCGATGAGACCTTCTCTTAAAATTTTATCATTTTTAAATGAATCTTTAGTTTCACACAGGATGCTTCTCTGCCATAAAAGTGGTTCAACGTATTGGAATTCACTAGTGCGAATATAACTCTGAGATTTCCAACCAGAAAGAATTTTCTGATACTGATCTGGTTTTGCTGAACTTAATTCTTCAATCTCTCGAAGCATTTGGAGTTTTGCTAAGCTCGGATATACAGCTTTGCAACTCTCTGAAAAGTAAAGGAAATAAGAAACAATTGTAAATTATAAATAATGGGAATGGTTGTTAAAAATTAAATTTCCTCACCTAAACTGATGTTTCGAATCTCTTTAATGATGCTTAACCGAGCAGAATCAAGGGCAGATTTTAAGACTAGAGAGTCGTCTTCATGAAAAGATTTTAAACATTTATAATGATGATAGGAGTACCCATTATTTTGTAAATGCAGTAAAGCAGTAGATGTATTATCAGGGTTTTCTGCATTTTTCCTAGAGGATAAAGCATTCCAATCTGCGAGACGCCATGCGCATTCGTAATAATAATCATCGATTTCTGAAGATTCATTGGTTACTTTATCGATACTCTTTATAAAACGACTTAGGAGGAATTGGCATCCGCAGTTTTTTAAGGCACTTATCATACCTGTAAAATATTTGAATGGAATTAGATTTTATGAAATATATTTTAAAGTACAATGTATTTCAGAATATAAACAAATTAGATAAATCAATACTCACCCACCACCGAATCATTTCCGTCTCTCAGTTTCGATTCTTGTAAAATAACCATCTGATCCCATTGTTGTAAGTCTGCAAAATACTGTAATCTAGCCTCTCGATCTTTCAAGTGTGCAGTCCCACAACCATAAATTGCATCTGGATCTCCAATTTTAAGACTCGCTTCTCTCAAAATATCCTTGACAATCTTCCCTTGAATCGGATCCTCATTATAAATTCGATCAATGATCAAAGTCCATTCAATACTCCTCTTTCCATTCAAAAAACTTTCGCACCACAACTCCACGTACAATATGGAAGTAAAATAGGCTGAGCAAAACTGTGCAGCTTTTGCCATCGGTAGATAATTAAATTTCAGTTCAACTCCCCCATTGTCCTGAATCCGCAAGAAATTTACAATGTTTAACATATATCGTACTGAGTCTTGATTACGAGTTCCACTTTTCTGGAAACCTTCTTCCCCAATTCCAGAGTTATTTAGAAAAAATCTATTAACACAATCACAGATATCAGATGCAATAGAACTATCCAAACCAATCATAACATTAATCACCCTGGGAAGTATCTCTTCACAAAACTGTAAACTGCTTTTAAAAATCGGTATTAGACTTTCAAGGTAAAAATTGCAAAAACTCTCAGCAATTTTACATCCAAATTCTGTGATCCATCCATTATAGGAGCAATTTGATTGATCTTTCCAAAGTGAATTCTCAGGATCAATAATCTTCTCAAACTTCGCTCTATCAATACCAATTTTCTTGTTACCAATTTTTCTTTTTATTACAAAAGGCCGAATTCGATCTAGGCAAAGTCTTGTTTCTTTTGTATCAAGTAAATTTTCGAAATCATTTAAATATTTAGGATTCATGAGCTTTTGTCCCCAAGGTGAAGAAAGTACCGCATAAAGTGCTTCAGAACTCGTTTTCCTCAACTCAATGTCCTTTTCGATTATATAGTTCGAAAGTAGAACTAATATATTGTATGCAAGCATTTCAATCCTATCAGTGTCTTCCTTTATTTCCGCTTTCTCCGGGTGCAATATCATGGTCGTTAGATCTCCAGGTCCTAGAATTCCTAAACATTTTACAGCTTCTTCAGAAACTATCAGATCCGAGGACTCTGACAACTTCACGAGTCTGTAAATTAGCTGATGAAGAAGACTTGATTTGCAATCCTCAGCAAAACCTCTAAGATTTTCCAGTTTTTTGTACATGTCATTTAACTCTTCCTTCTTTTCTGACAGTTTTCCCTTTAAAAGAAGAAGACTGCTCGCATTACTCGGCAAATTGATCTCGTCTGTTACAGTTAAAAAGTGTTCGATTTCACTTTCGAGGGTGTATTTCACTTTGAGGCTTTCATGAACAACTCTAATGTCCTTGAATCGTAAACTCTGAGGGAAGGAGTTCAATTTTTGGATCAAATCACTGAACACTTCCTTCTCATCCACGATCAGAAATTTGAGAGTTTGGAGAGCGACAGAAGATTCATCAGAAAAAGCGAGTGGTGTTAATGTTCTGACAATAAGGACGAAAATTTCGTTTAAAGCTGCAAATCTCTCTGGTAGGATCTGGGATAGGAATTCATCTAAGAATTTGCAAGCTAATTCTGATAGATCTGATTTGTCCTTGATTAAATGCAGTAAAGTGTAGCAAATATCTCTTATTACAAAAATCCACATGTCGTCGAAGTAATCGCTCTTTAGTTTTCGCATCAGAAGAGAGCAGAAGTAAATGTACTGATGAAAAGCTTTGAGTTTGTATTCCGGTGGCCTATTTTTAGTCTTATCGTTCTCGTAGATGTTCGAAGTCAAATCCAACAAGATCTTCTGCAAAAGTTGTTTTTTCTTTCTGACCAAAAATGGAATCAAATCTTCTTTTAAAACTTGTTCCAAATTAAGAAGACACTTGTTTAGTTCATCAGTTTTCAATCTAACAGGAGTTGATTCAGGCATCACAATGCTAACTCTAAACAACTGGGAAAAATTATCCTCGTCATCAAGTCCTTCAATAAGATTCATTATGACAAGATCTAAAGTCTCGTTTATCAACTCATCAAATCTCATTACCAATTGAAAATCTCCTTTATTATTTTTTAATTCTTCAAACATCTTTTTCGCCCAGTCTTCTTCCTTGGAAATATAAAAAAGCAACCAAGCGAGGATTTTAGGAAAAGAATTCTTGAAACATTGTTCAAAAGAAAGACCCATTTTTTTGCAAAGGTCAATCAACTCTGGAATCGTTCTACTTTTTTTAAAAATCGGAATGTGCATCTGCCTGATGAAGAAATCATCCGAAGAAGATCCAATTAGAGTCCACGGAAAGGTATTGAAAGATTCTTTAGCACACCACTGATTCAAGAGATAATCCAAGTTATCTTCTAGGGAAGAGTTTGTGATTTTGAGGACTTTTTGGATTATCTTGATTGGAATTTTTTCTGATGACGAAAGCTGAAGAAGAGTAAAGAGGGCTTGGTTTTGAAGAATGCTTTCGCTTTTAATTACTGCTCCGATTATGTAGAGAAAACTCGCCAGTTTTGCTGCTCTTTCATCTGTTTTTCCTACTTCAACTTCTATAAAGGAATTTATCTTGATGAGCAATTTATTGTAGAAGCCCCTTTTCCACTGTACGTTGACTTCCTTTCTGGAAAACAGAGAGTAGATGCTTCTAGCTGCCTCCAATCTAACGATTAAAAAAGGATCGTTCACATAATTTAAAATTAATTCAAGAATACTTTCAGAGTGATCATCCACCAGATAAGTAAAATTTGGATCAACGGAAATCAATTTCGAAAGACATTTAACGAACTCAAGATGCACTAAAGGTCCGTGTATTTTCCTTCCAATGTTTTCGTGTATTTCCACTAGAATTGACAAAAGCCTCTTTGTAAATCCGAGTTTTATAGATTGTTTAAAATAATCAGGAAGAATTTTTAGAATGTAGCGAACAATTTTCTGATGTCTCTTGAACTCTGAGAATAGGCTAAACAAATACTCGACTAGATTCTCAAAAACTGTTTCGCTTATTAATATTTGGAGGTTTACTGTCTCTAAAAGCATGGTAGCAACTTTGATGTCACTACTGGAGGAAATATCGGAGTAGTTACTTTTAATTAAACTGATAATAAGTAGTTCCTGGATTTCTTTCATTGTACAGTCAGATGTCAAACAACAATAACTTTTCAAAGCCCTCGTGACATCCAGTCTCAGAATCTCAGTTCTTGAGAATTGTGATGGAGTTTGGTTTTGGTAATCTAAGTTGACTGCATCATCGAGATTCGGACAGGGATATAATGCAGTTTCACGGTTCGATTCGTTCTGGAGAGCTAAGATATTGTAGAGATTTCTTAGAGAACCTTGAGAAATGCTGGACAAAATACCTTCAGTAATAGTATGATGGTAACCAGCTTGGAAAAATAAACTCAGGGAATTTAAAACTTGTTCTAAATCAATCAATCCATGTTTCGAAAAGTCAAGTTCTTCCAGAAAGGCGGAAACCTTCTGGAGAGAATTTTGAATGGTGTTATACAAAGGAAACAATTCTGCTTCGTCTTCTAGGTATAATTCTTTCAATCCTGAAATAGTTCTACAAAGAATCATGTTTTTCATAATGAAAGTAGAGAGATTTCCTAACTTTATGTCATCCTGAAATAGTTTACAAAGTTCAGAAATAAAAAACTTGAGATCTGATTGCTGATAAATTGGGTTGATTTGTTTGGACTCTGGTTTCTCAAAATTGGTTTCCGTTTTGAGGTCAGAGAATACATCGATTTGAAAATCTAAGGACAAGTGACACTTGTCGACATCGGAATTAGTAATTGGCTTGATGTCATCAAGAATACTAGCTTCGTTTCGAGTTGCAATATTGCGTCCTTCACTGAATAAAAATCTGGACGTCTTTCTTAACTTTGAAGATTCTTTGCACCAGTATCTAAGAGGAAAATTACAAAGAATCTCAGTTAAATCGTCTATAGGGAATTCGAGCAAGTTACTTTTCCACGGTATGTCTAAAACCCATTTCAGGAGATTGGTTTTGAGAGGTTCCGAAGAAATGGTTTCATCCACTTGGGCTATTTTTTCTGGCAAGGTTGCATGTCTGCATAGCAGAAGCAAAGTTCGGACACTACTAGAAGACCATTTCATTGCTTGTGTAACATAAGCTCTGAGAATGACATCAAAATTCGAGATTTTTCCATGCTCAATGAGGGATTGGATCAAACGATGGCGCAAACTGTTGTCTTCTACGGAGTGTAAATGCCTCAAGAGTGAATTTGAAATATCGTTTCCGTAATTTTCGTCTTCCAAGCTTTTGTCGATGAGGGAAAATTTCTCCTGAATTGGTATTAGTGCCAAAGCCAATTGGCATAAACTTCCCATAGCGACTTTGTGTTCTGCCAATTTTAAAAAGAGGGATTTTACTGTACAGACGAGTTCCACGAATTCGCTTGCTTCTAAACTATCTTGATGATATTTAAGCAGATTTGCTAATATCTGAACCATAGGCCAAGCTAATTTGAGTTCATCTACGTTTATCATATTAACTAGTATTCCGCAATTTTGACTTAGGCGCCTCTTCTTTAAAGGCTGGGAGTATTCGTCTTCGTATTTTGATTTCAATAGTAAAGTTTGGTAGTCACTGGGTAGTTTGCTTATTTGTCTGAAAACTGAAAAAGGGGGTGGATTTTTATATAGTTTTTAAAAATTATTACAGAGTTTTTTGGGGAATTGATATTTGTAAAGATAGAAAATTAATATAATTAGCATTACATACCTGCAGATGCTAAATTTAGGAAAGGCAGAGGCAAGATTTCAGATCGACACTCTTTGATTATCATGGAAAACATATTTTGCAATATACCTTTCCACTCATCCTTATTTTGAGCGTAAAAAGCGGAATCAGTCAGTGTTATCCCTTTGGGATGATGAGCTTGGACTAGGATTAGAAATAATCTGTACTTTTCAGTTTGCTCATTTAAAAAAACGATGTCAGGCAAAATAATATCACCAAAATCACAGAGAGCGAAACGACTTTCCATTGCGATTTGTCGACAAACACTTGTTGCCAGAGGAAATGCAGATTCGGCTACTATTTGATCTAATTTAACACTCATGAAGATATTTTCTGCACATCAAAAATATATTTTTGTAATTTTAAATTAAGATCTATCATTTTTGTTACAATACACAGAGAAAATTTAAATTAATACAGAGTAATAATTTTTCGTACCTAAAACTGGTAGAAGTTTCTTCAAACTTAGGATTAGATGTGATTCCAAACATCCATATTCCACAACCGACTGAATTGTTTTTAACAAATTATTCTTATCTCTAGATGTAGTTTGAATCTCATATAGATTGACGCAAACTTTGAGCAATTCCTTCCACTTTTCCGACGAGAATTGAAGTCGGTATGCATAAACAGGAAGTATATAAACACGTAATGCTCTTATGTACACCTTTTGATAATAACTGTACGTTTGATTTCCTAATATTTCGAAAATTAGGGTCGCAAAATCTAGTCGAGTGACCATTGTCTTTGCATTATCAAATGTTTGCTCAATAAAGTTACAAGCCATTGTCTTGTTAGCTGCTGCTTTTCCGAGTTTGTCCTTCAAAGATATGAATATAATATTTATGTATCGGTTATGTAAAAAGTAAAGGGATTTGTACCTTTTAAAAGAAAAGCTAATTTTCCTATCATTTAAAAAATTGATACGTACTTCAAATTATTATAATCTATTATTATACACTAATATTACGTACATCTAGTATTATTTGGTGAGCCGTATTTATAATATAATCCCACGTGACGCTTTCAGGTACATTATTTAAAGTATTATTGGTAATTTCCTTAACAGCATCGGAATTGCTGTATAAATTCAGCATCAGTTCTAGAGCAGTCTGTAAAAATATTAATTAATTTTATGATGGTTCTAATAAGAACATCATAAGGGAAATAATTTTTTAAACAGTTTCTAAGCGGTTAATTTAAGCGAATCATCAAATATTCAAATTCTTGAATATTTAAAACAAAAGTATTTTCACTTACAAAAATATTTTAAATATTTAAAGTACAATATTTCTTTGAAAAGTAAAGATTGTACCATTTTTTTTTCTTTTTTAAATGAAACCATTAATTTTAAAATCATTTTAATAGCGGTATGGTTACTAAATAAGCGTTTTATTTTTTCCTTCGCAAACACATTTCAGTAATTCGAGGTTAGGATTCCCGGCATGTGATCAAATCAATGGATTAATATAATATATAATTTTATTACACAAGTAAAAAGTAAGTTAAAATTATAAGTGCTAATTTACCTTAATATCCGTGATCTTTTTGCTTTTCGTGGATAACATAAATTTATTTAACTGCTCTGAGTAATCCATGGTGAACCGGTCTATTGTTGTGAGATTGTTGTTGACTTGTTTTATAACCTAAAGTGCACTTTCACTGGTACATGACGCATTTTATAAGAAATGGTAAGGTCTTTGGCATTTACTCTATAATTTAAAATATCTAATTATATTTAAAAACTACAAAACAGCTTTAAATTCTAAGATAAAGAAAATATTTTGTTTACACCTCAAAAACCTGTTATATCTTTTTCTTTGTGCATTTAGTACGAAATGCGTAAGCGTGGCGCGGGAGTTGTGAGCGCAGGACTGCCAACATTTAAAGAGGAAAATTTGAAATTCGAATTTAAAAAACAACTTTTTAAAAGTTTCATTAATTAAAAACCCGATTGTAGCAGATCTCAATTACAGCGATTATTTTATACGCGTTTTGTAAAATATCTGATGCATAACAAATTTCATTACAGACGTTTCCAATAAAAGCAATAAATTTTTCTTAAACATAGCAGTTGGCTATACGCTTCTGTCATTCTAACCTATAAATATTTTGACACATGGAGTCATAAGATTTCGGAAGTTTGGGAATATTATTGTTTTAAAATCGTATAGAAATCTTGTTTTATAAGATTTACTTGACTTTAGAATAGAAAGTATTCTTGAAAATATAATAATGATTCTTTCAAGACGAATACCGTTTTTATGTAAGCATTTAAAACATCATTTGAGAAGAACACTAGCCTCTGAAACAACTTCCGATGCACGAAACTCACCTATTTCTAAACCAGACGAAGGTAAAAAAAGTTAGACATCTATGGTTGTGAATTAAAATTATAATATCATTTCAATCATTTGCAGAAAAGACGATACTTGTAAGCATAGACGATAAAATAATGACGATCGCCATAAATCGTCCCAAGCAAAAAAATAGTCTTGACGTCTCCACCACCCAATATCTCTCCGAAGCGCTGGATGCTTTCGAGGAAAATAAGGAAGTTTTAATTGGTGTTATCCACGGGGTAGGAGGCAATTTTTGCAGTGGATACGACCTTCATGAAATCTCGAAACATCATGGGGAATCCGGTCGTGATTTGCCGCAATTTGCTTCATTGGTAAAACAACTATGCAGCTCTTCGCTATATAATAAGTAAATAATTGAATATTTAATATACGGGATAGCTTGAAATAACCAAAACTAAATCTTAATTTAAATCCTTGCCTTCATTTTATTTTCAGAGCAACAGAGACAGTCTTCCCAAGAAACCACTTATTGCCGCCATAGAAGGGTTCGCGATTGGTGTGGGACTTGAACTTGCCTTGATGTGTGACATCAGAGTAATTGACGAAACTGCAGCTTTAGGTTTCTTGAATAGGAGGTTCGGGATTCCTATTATGTGTGGAGGAACCGTCCGGCTTCCTAAACTTATAGGATATTCGAGAGCAATGGACATGATTCTTACTGGGCGACTCGTTGAGGGAAAAGAAGCGTTCCAATATGGACTAGCTAATCGTCTTGTTGGCTGCGGCACTGGTAAGAAACTTGTGAAAAGACTTCTTGTGAAAAGTTAGAAAATTAAAATTTAATTAAATTAATTTAATTAAATGTAATTTCTTGCACACAGCTGTTGGTCAAGCGTTGCTCTTAGCCAGTAAAATGACCTATCATCCCCAGGAAACTTTGCTCGCTGATCGTGAATCTGCCCACTATGCTACGTTTTCTGCTATTCAAATAGATGAGGCACTACAGTTTGAAAAGGACAATGCAGCAGTGCCCTTATTTAAAACAGGTGTCTTGGAGGCTAAGAAATTCTCTGATGGTCGCGGACGGCATGGAAAGGTTGTCAACTTCTACAACTATGAAGAAATGAGAGACATTAGTAAAGACTTATTATAAATAGCTTTATAGAATTTAAGAAAACTAATTTTTTATTTCTTAATTAGTAATTACAATCGATTTGATTTATTTTAAAATAAAGAAGAAACAAGATTGCTGTTGAAGAAGTCGTTTTGAAATCACGAAGATTCTGTCCAGTATAATTCTAGTGAGACTAGATATGCAGAAGAAGCTTTTTGAAAAATCGGTGGAAGCTGAGATGTTTATTTAAGAGGTTACTGAAAATTTCTACACACACGCGAGTGTTTTAGAGGAGGTTGCATCTTTCCCTCTTCGCAGTAAGTATACAAGCAGATACATGCAAGCATGATCTACACAAGGCTGGCAGCGTTCGTGGTCGTGTTAATCGATGCGTTTGAATCTCAATAATTAGGGAATTTCATATTAACTTTTAACAATTGCAGTTTTAATTGGCGAAAGTCAGACAAGAGCAACTGTTGAAGCTATGATGAAACGAGTGCAGGTGGCGGTAGGTTGTTGCGCAACATCCCTCTCTCGCCCCTGCATCGATTCTGAGCGTCCCTGCTCCACTGCTGCATCGTTTGAAAACTCTCTTTCCTGTCACCTCCTTTTCTTCTTTTGGAGCTTCTGATTTGGTGTCTCTTAGTCTTTCTCTTAATCTTCTATATTTAAATACTCTTATCTCTAACTTTAGAGAAAAGAATATTCTTCCTCTTGTCTCTCCCACATTCTCTGGGTCTATTCCTTTATCGTTTTGCTTCGACTTCTTCTTCCTCTTTTTATCTCTGGTCTCTGATTCTATCTTTTGGTCTTTTTTCCTATCTTTCTCTGTTCCTCTCAAAGCAGAACTCGTTGGAACTCGTTTCACCCACTTTACTTCGCGACTCCCACCGGTCGGTCCATTTCTCGGTCGCCTTGGTGAATGTAGCACCCGCACAGTAAATCTATGCAACACCACGAGGTATAGGCATTATTTTTACCCCGGTAGACTTTTGTAGTCCGAGCAGCACTGGATAAAACAAATTCAGATGACCGCCAGACGAATATTTGGTTACGGTTCGCTGCCAATATAATATTACGTTGGAGTTATATGTATTTGTGCAGAACGAGCGAGGATTACATATGAAGGCGTAACAGATTACAGTTGTTTCTTTTTTGAATAACAGGTGGATTCCGGGGGTTCGTTTTCACTCTTATTACAAAGAATGCCAGTGTATTTCAAAATCAGGGAATAGACTGAATTAATTTTATGGCCTCTCACACCTCTTGTCCGACATCTTTTTATTAATAATGCATATATGTAGATATTTCACATATCGCAGGCTCTGTACAAATCAATACAAGGAAATTACGTACAAAAAGTGCATTTTTCTTTTTTAGCGAAAGTGAACTGACTTATTGTTGGCTCAATTAAATTTATAAGTAATAAAATCTCTTAAAGGTTTTTTTCTGCAGTTCCATTATTATTAAAATGAGGAAATACAAATGATTTCGTTTCTAGTAATTTTAACTTCAATTTATATACTAGAGAATAGAGTTACTGATTAAAATCGGTTGAATAAAAACAATTTATTATAGTAAAGTTGTGCTGGCTGTGTATAAGATTATTTACGCTCTTGGTCTTAGTCAGGCAGTTACTACTGAACCAACATTTAGATTTCCTCTTTTCCCTTGGGATAGCGAGCTTAGATTAGAACGATGCGTTAGTAGTATCCCTTTGGCTCTATGTTAATTTGTTTGCAGTTTCTGCAAGGCGGATATGTGCAGGAAGATATACTAATCAGTTTAGTCTGAATTTAGAAACAGAATTCCGGTAGAGATACAAAACTAAATCTGCAGTGAGTTAATATATATTTTCCAAGTGCCAATCTAATAAAATATACAATTTAAATAAAATAACTGAAATTATTAAAGATTGGGATCGCGTAAATTTACCGAAACAGAAAATTCCCGAAAGAAATAAATAAATACCGAAATTTAAAACTCCCGAATATTCTTTTATCTTATTTGTCAGAACTGGATTAGATTTCCTTCTTCATAATAGTCGTTATACAGATTTCTTTCAATTCTATGTAAATATGAGTTCATTATCTATTCATAATTGATGCTCTTATACTCAAAACTCTTTTATATTCGTTTTAAAAAGCTCCATTCAAATTTCATATCAGAAAAAGTAGGACAGGAAGGATGGCTTCAGTAGAAACTGTTTGAATAGAGTCGGACATACACAGGAACCAACAATTTCCTACCTTTTCCGTTCATATTAGATTAACGGATTAAAAATAATTGCAATCTCTTTTTCAAATCGCACAATATCTTCAGGTGGTTTTATACTATAACAGCGAATTTTTATAAACTTACAAAATTGAGTCGTAAAAGCATATTTTAAGGGTGTTGAAGCCAAGTTCTAATCTAAAAATTCGATTTCTTCATTTTACTCAACAAATATTAAAATTGGAATTTTTTCCCTCTATATAATTAATCAATTTTTATCTAGAATTATGCGCACAGATCAAGAAAATATTTATTTCAAATAAAATGAAAATAATTAATTTTGAAGTTAGATTTTGAATTCTTCGTTTTATGCAAAAAGTATTGAATTTAAATATTTGGAGCTTAACATTTGGGTCCAACGCCGTCAAAAGCATATAAACTTTATTTACACATAATCTATAATTACACCTTCAACCACAGGAATTAGAACGTCACAGATTATTATTAAAACCATTTTCTTTAAATCTTTTACAGGAGTATCTCAAAAACAATCTTCAGGTCTGCGGATTTGGTATTAGAGTACTGAAAGTACTTTCTCGTGATAAATGATAGTTTCTCAATGCCTCGCAGCTCTGTTTGAACGAAAGTGCAGAATAATCTGTCTTTTGGCTTAATTGCGCGGCAGTAAAGCAGGGAGACCAGGGAGACAAGAAAATGCGCATCGAAGGGTTTAATGTCTAATGGTACTTTTTTCTGCATGAATCACGTAACGTGGTAGAGGAAAGGTCGAGCTTCGAGTCTACTTGACTGCATGCTGCATGTCTGCCTATAAGCCTATGTATCAATACCTGTGCCTGTACCTAATGCACGAGTTTATACGCTCGGCATACGACAGCGAATTGCGCATATTAAACTGAAATCGCAGACTGGCGATAGAAAGGGCCTCCGATGCGGACTAGCAAGGTATTCAGGCCGCAGCAAGGCCGGCCGAGCTGCGCGCTGAGTAAAAGTGCAGTAAATAAAATGTAGGTTGTTATATGGCTCGAGGCGGCCCCCCGACCTCGTCATGGGTACTATGTACGTGCATATATATGTGCATGAATCTCTAGTTGGACGCACACACCTCCCTTAGAAAAATTCCCTTCGTCGCACAAGACGAAAACATATCCTCAAGACCTCCAAGGCTGCCCATATCGTACCTTCTCATGTAAACATTCGATTAAGGAGAGTGGATTTTATCAAAAAGGACGAGCAAAAACCGCTTTTGCGAATGTTTACTTACTTCCAGGATAAATATTTGTTGAAATTTTCCATGTCCGGGTGTACATTAATTTAAAAATTTACCAGTGATGCATATCAAAGGGTTGATGTGAGCAACTGTCAAAAATGACAGTTTCCGACATGTAATCTGAAGAATTTTTTAAATTTTATTTTCTTGCATTTATTGGATACCCGATATGCTGCTCAGAATTTGAAGATATTTGAAGGAATTTCATGTGATTTTAAGGAACTTCAAGGAATTTTAAGGAATTTCAAGAGATTTTAAGGGCGTTAGACCCAAGTGTTAAGCTCAAAATTAGATAGTTTCTCGCTCTGTAGGAATTATTCTAGTTACAAAGTCTCTAAAATTTCTTTAAATTCCCAGTTTTGGAAAATTTGAAAACCTTTTTTTTGGTATTTTTATTCCATTAAATGTAAAAGAAATCGTCAGATTAGATGTCTGAGACTTCAACCCAATGTTATATAGAAACTAATTTGTAAATTAGTTTAATAATAAAAACTCAATTAATCAGTTAACTCCATACTTTTCTTTATTTTTTAAAATAATTTCGGGAAAAAAGAGTTGCTTTCAAATTATCAATGATTTCAACTGAAGGTATTTAAAAGGCTCATAATAATTTCGCAGTACTTAAAATTGAAAAAACTCGACTGTAACAAATTTCTCAATTCCTTGTGAAATTTTACTTTTAAGGAAAAAAAAATATATTTGAGATTATTTCCCGGGCAGGGCTATAAAATTTTGTTACAGTTCTTGTCTTGATTGTCGAAAATGCATAGAAGAAAATTGTGAGAAAGATTGTGATTATTATGCTAATGTAGACAAGCGTGAAAAGTAAATTTTACGAGTTTTAGTCTCACGCTGAACGCATTCCGTTAAGGTAGCCTGATCTGTCGCAACGCCTTCCAAGTTACATTTGGGAAACTGTTTGGTGAACCGCGAAATTTATTCGAGCTTATAGATTTGATAATCAAATCCAGGGCGAGACGTTTTGAAGTGTCAAAGACCCAATGCGCCGGACCGGAAACTTGAATTAATCTCGAAGAATAGCAAATCTGATGAAAAAGGATTGAACGGTGAAATTCCAGGATTTAATTTAGTATTAGCATATAATTAAAATGATTATATATAATCTAAATACATAAAATACCATTTTGGGAACAAAAATCATGCAAATTCTTACCTGGAATAGAACTCGTAGTTTTCGCACTAAAATCCTGTTTCCGTGCACTCCTTTCGAAGAGAAATAACCTTGTGTTTGGAAGTCCTTTCTAGACATCGTAAAAATCTGTAATGCGAGTATAGGATGTCTGAAGGTCGACTTGAAACAAGCTCAGGTCCTGGTCCTACCTTGATGGAATTCAATAAGGAGATAGTGAACGGAAAATTTTTTTTTTATTTAATTTTAGATAGAAATTTGAAACGGATTTTAAGTTCCTGCATTATTAATATTATTTGAGAACTAGAATTATTCCCTAAACAAGTATTTTAATCAATTCTGTGAGTGTTCAATATTGAATGAATGAAAGAATGATTATCTTATAAAATATTTATTTTTACCTAAAAAATATTATCTATATAATGAAATAATTTTGGATATTATTCGAAAAAAGTATAGTTGTGTGCAAAAGAATAAAATAGGAAATAAGATTAATCTCTCAATCCTTCTATGAAACACATTTATTAATTATATAAACTTCAATACATAAGTGTTACACATATTACATTTCTTTGTAATCTATGAAAGACTGAATCTAATCTATAATTTAATAATAAAAACACACATTTATTTCAAAAATTACAATAATTGCTAGTTCTATACACCAACATATTAATACTTTTTCTCGCTATAAGAGGGGACATTTTAGGAAGGACATCAGGAAGCAAAAGAGAAGTAAAATTCTTGAGTGTCGGCATTTACAATGATATTTATTTCTCACATTTTATGCATAGATTCGTGTAACACTTTCTTTTACATACAGTAATATATGTATATACGTATACAAGCACATTTACATTGCGCACACATGTATACGTACATACATAAATATTCTACTCATGGGCATGTCAAATAATTAAAAATAATTAAAAATAATCAACCAGATTGGCGCCCATTTAAATTTTTTTTACCAATATATTCGTGACAATGTAAGTTGAAAATAGACCACTCTTCCTCTCTCTTCATTTCTCTCACACACATTCTTTCTCTCTCTCTCTCTCTCTTTTTTTTCTGCTTTTCTCCTTAATATACAAACGTGGATAATGTTAAGTTTAAACAGTAGCATTACAATAATAATTATGATTATCCTTAGATTCATCTCTAATTAATAGAAGGTGGAATTTAATTTAATTTAAATTTACTTTTATTTGTTTCAATTTCCGTGCGCGTGCGTCGCTTTGGCCAATGTCTTTTTTTTTCCGATATGCGAGGTACAGGATAATAATTATACCAGATGGTTAACGCGCGTCCGTGACATTTCAGGCGCGAATTCCAATTCCCATCAACGACCCCACCATTTTATCGAGAAAGATGAAAATTGCTTTTTCAATTTAAAAATCGTCAGTAATTTAAAAAAAAAACTGAAACACAATGAAAAATGTAAAGTCTAGAGTCGTTTGCGTGAATTTTAAAATACAAATAACAAATATAAAATACTCTATGGATAAATTTAGCGATTACATAATCTACCTATATTTATATTTTAAAATTCCTGTCAGGAAGAAGGACCTCAATGAAATCGATTTTCATTTCTATCTTGTTTAATCGAAAATTTTGTCAATAGCTCTGCAACTTTTTAAAATACGTTTAAAATACGTTTTGAACAGATTTTTTTAAATTAGAGTGCAGAGTAATTTTTTTTATTTCATCGCCTTAAAGTTTAGTAACAGTCTTGAATTTAGAATCGAAAAACGAATGTTGTACATTTCGAAGTCGCTTTTTCTCTCTACTCTGATCCCACTTTTGTATTAGGTACCTTATATTAGAGAGGAACGTCGTTCTAAAGAAATAAACATTTCCTAAGTACTCTCTGATCATTATTAGGTGCTTAAATTAAGCCTCGAATCTACAATATTTCCTTACTGAAATTCTCCACAGAACCAAGTAAAAAAAAAAACGAATTTAAATTGAATTAACAATTAAATCCTGTTTCGTTTGCAACAGAACTGATAAAGCAAGTATCTCGGCACTCTACTAACTTGATATGTGACTTTCTTTGTTTT
Organism: Synergus gifuensis; assembly: GCA_904066015.1. NCBI lineage: Eukaryota > Metazoa > Arthropoda > Insecta > Hymenoptera > Cynipidae > Synergus > Synergus gifuensis. Next base: position 6,578,397 of record CAJFCO010000046.1, read on the forward strand.
TAGATTCAGGAAAGAAGAGATCACATCGTTATATCACAAGTTATTAAAAATTATATCACAAAAATCATAGTTCTTCCTTTGCCGAAACATTTTCTGCAGGAAAAAAGAATTTCGATTAAGGACCCAACTCTCGATTTAAAATATTCTGTTGAGGAATTTCAGCTACTGGATGATAAATTCAAAGCTTTATCTACGAATTTCATCGTCCGCTTTTCGTGGCCTTAAAATTGTACTTATTTCTCAGCTCTGTTTTTTTTTAAATGAACGCGCACGGATAGCGTACGATGTGTGTAACAATATTCATATATTTCCGTGTTGTGTGAGTGTATGTGTCTCCCTTAGTGTCTTGCTTACATACTCTTGTACATTAATATCGCATCTTATAGTCTCGTCCTTGTGTAAGGCCTATTAAGTTAATCGGTATAGAATAGTAGTTTTCTAAACACTAGACGGTAGCCTGATGATGACAGTCGCATTTTCTAGTAATTACTATGTATTACATTATAATCCCTTAAAGCATTATACATAATATATAGATAATTATTAGCGATTTTGCTGCATTGAAGTATAAGCAACGATAAGAATATGGACACGTATATGTATAACATTATACAAGGTTAACACGAATCTCGCGCGCATTGTCCAGTTACATTCATCTAGACTACTTTCCAAAATCTTTTACACATCTTTTTCAAAATAACATAAATACAGAAAACGTTTTTTTTTCTTTTTTCTGCATTTAAATCATTTCTAAGGGTGTTGGAGCCAAATTCTAATCTAAAAAATTGGATTTCTTCATTTTACTCAACAAATATTAAATTTGGAATTATTTCCCTCTAATTCAAATTTTTTTTAAGTAAAACGAAAATGTTGAATTTTAAAGTTAGATTTTGAATTTTTCGTTTTATGAAAAAAGTATCGAAATTATCGCTTTGTATGCAGTCTTATATTTGAAAAAAAATTAGCGCTGCAGAGCAAAAAAATATTTATCTATAATTTTCGTTGATTAAAATGGAGAATGGAATTTTGAGCTTAACACTTGGGTCCAACGCCCTTAAACTCACAAAAAGCTTTTCATGTCGAGCTTTTTATTTCTTTTTTTTCTTCGGCAGATGCTAAATAGCGACTTATCTACATTTTCGACAATCGTCACAATCAGATTCCTGAGACCGGCAATATATAATGTATATATCATCGAAAACGATATTTAGTCTTCATTGTCCACGCAAGGGCGCTCGCACGGTAGAAAATTGGTTTGAACGATAAGACGAGTAAAAAAAGTTTGATCTTTGTTTTCATCAATTTTTGTTTTGCGAAAGAAGAAAATATTCACAGTTTTGCGGTAATATTATATATTTTTTTTATTCGTAGGTCATACAGTTTCTTTTTTTAATATAATGTTGGCACGCGCGCGCGCTTGTGTGTGAGTGTATATATCGACACTACGTGTGTCCGATCAGTGTGCAATTTTCGTTACACATCTGGATATAATATATACGCGTCATTAATTGTACAATATCGACTAAAAACTAGCAAAATCAGTAGACTCTCTAAAAGACATTGTTTCGCATCTTCGGCCATTTCACGCACAGCCTGAACACCGCAGGGCGCGAAAAAACTTATGGACAACCGAAGCTGACATAAAAAATTGTATCAATATTTTTTTCTCGGCAAAAATCTCCCTTTTTCCGCTCGAAAATTTCTGATAAAATCCTATTTTATACATACTTTCAAAAATCAAGTTCCGAGATCTGAGGAATCTCTGAAAAACTTGAGAGACTTTAAAATTCCAGCATGAAGTTGAGATTTGTGCCAGTTTTCTTCAATATTTTTCTTATAAAAAGATTCTATTTTTGAACACTCTTTACCTACCATTGCTATGCTCAGTTTTTAAGTCTACGATATTTTCGAAAGATATCAAAGTGCTTTCAAAGTGGAAAGCAGCAGCAATTATAGAGAAATCGAGTATTATCGAGAAAGAAAGGAAACGAGCGAAGAATAAAACAGGTTTTAAAAATAACGAATTCGAAAATAGAATTGACTAGTTAAATTAGCAAATTGAGGACGAAACGTGAAATTATCGGTCATTGCACCTTGTCAAGATGCACTTTCTCGCAATATCATTATTTATATGACGCACGTGAAGAGAGCGAAACAGGAAGGAATTCTGATTGATTCGACTTCTTATTTACATAACGACTGATTCAACTTCCCACTGAATTGTTAACGGCGAAAAGTTATTCGCTCGAGAATGATCCCTGGGGTTAGTCTGATAAGAGATTATTGATGTGGGCACTGCAGAGGGAATTCCAAGAAATGATTATCCTTCAATCGTTCTATCTAACTTGAATTTATCATTTCGGCAAACAATTCATAAGTACTCTATTTCTGCGAAATGTTAAACGTTAATTATACAAAATTCTTGAGAAAAATAAGTGACAATTCAACGAGTTGATTTAAATAGATAACCAATAACAGGTTGGCTTAACAGTTACGAAAGAAGAATAAATTACTGTACTAACAAGATTATTAGATAAATGACAGAAATGACTTAATAATTATTCTGTTCCAACATTCAAATCAATATTACATTTGAATAAAATCTGCATGAACTTTGATAAGAATAAAAAAATGTTTCTCTAGAATGCGTGAATAATTAACCACACGGAAGAAAAGTACACCAAGAAAATATTTGAGAGATTTATCCGCAAGAAGGAAAACATGGAAATATAAATAGATTCATGAATGATTTTGAAATTCAGTTTGGCTTTTGAAAATATGAATTGAAGCTTATTTGGATTGTTATAAATTTAGCCGAAACTCCTAAAGCTTTTGTTTCATTTTTTTGGCACATGACCAGGGGAGCTTTAAAAAGTCTCGCAAGTTTTTTTCTTATTTTTTGAAGGAATTCCCTGAACAATTTGAAGAGTAGAATCAGCTTGAAAATCGATAAAAAGAAGATTGGCTAAAGTTAGAGGGAGTCGAATTGGGCACAACGGCCTTTGATTAAATTTCCTAACGTAGAATAAGAGCGAATCGATCAACAAAACTCTGCTCGACATATTTCTCAATTTTTGAATCTGCAGAGATTTTTTTCACATGAGAAAATCTATTTAAAAAAACAAGAATATAAAAACTAGTAGAACAAAAATCTGAAAGCTAGATTTTGTAAAAATTCTGTCTTTATTTTGTACTTTATCAGACAACTTTTTGCCTCTATATATACTTCCATAACAGCCATATGAGTTCTCATCTTTCGTATGAGAAAGAGTTTTTTTTTGATGGACTAGGTTGCATCAATCTTCTCTGATGAAATAGTTCAGAGGTTTCATCAATTTTGAGTCTTTCCTTGCGCAAGAAGAGGACCAATTATTTTGGTAGCATAAGGCCTCAGGCTCCAAGTTTGAAGTCGACCTCGAGCCTTGGGGTGTCGATTGAAAGGGACAGAAACAAGAGTACGAAAGGGATAGGAATAAGACTACGAAAGTAATCCGACCTCGCTACAATGTGCATGGGGACCAGTGTAGATAGATGCATATTGTGGAGGACAGAGGCATAGAGCGGCACTCACTGTCGACTGCCTCTTTAGCATTAGTGCGATACCTGAAAAACCAGTTTCTAGAGTTTTTATTCGATCTTACTTTCACCTGGGTCCGAAAGGAAGAGTGAGCGAACAAGTAGCGAATGAGCGAGAGTCGACGTTCGCCTGTGTATGTGGGAGTCAGTGAGCGTGAGCGAGCAAGTCAACTAACGGGGTCACCAGACGATATCGATCTGAGCTAGCTGAGATCCCAACATACAAGTATAACGTCTTCAACCTTATTAAATAATTACCGCATTCAAAAACATTACGCAAACCCAAAAAGAAACTCAATCACTCGTAGTTCAAGAACCTTCAGAAGAACATAGAAAATGTTCGCTCTAGAAAAATGTTCCTTCTTCTTGATTCAGAATCTTCCTCTTTGATTCAGAATTTCTCCTTGGAATAAAAGAGGGATCCAAGTTTTCACTTGATTCATTGACCTCTTCCTTGAGGCAAAACTAAACAAACTATAGGGTTCGCTTTGGATTCACAGTCTTGGAGTTCGTTTCTTAAAGCGTCAAGAAAATGAAGAAATTAGAATAAGTTGAATGTTAAAGCTAGAGGGTAAAGCTTTACAGTGAAAAACCAATTGAAAGAGTTCAACTTATTAATAGACTGCTGCTTTCCACGAATTGATCTCGAGCACCCTCAAGATCGGAAATCGGCAAGAATCGATCCGACTTTGAGGGTCTCGAGGAAAAAGGAATGCGAAATAAACTAGTACACCCTGTGATAGATACCCTGGTGTCAGATAAATGTAAGACTAAAGAGAGTGTAAAATGCCAGTTTGACGACGTGTGTTCTTGATTACTGTTTAAGTCACCTCGACGTGTCGGACTCGTAAAGAAAGGACGTTTTAAAGGACACGTTATATGGTGTTTTGATAAACGTGAGCGTTGTGTGGCTGTTTCGTGTGTCGCCTACGAAATTCAGGCTGCGGTAATATTGTAACCGTTGTAATTCGAGCTCGAGACATTGATTTGGTATCTCACATTGTTTTCCCTTTTATGCCAACGATCTTACAACGTAGAAACTAAATGAAATGTGTTCACAGCCACACATTAATTAATTAATTAATTAATAATAATAATAATTCATTTATAGATAATATGCAATATTTGTATGTAGAATTTTCTTTAAATATCTATGTGTATATTTATATGTATATGCATAGAAAACGCCTCTTCTCCAAAATGTGTCTAGTGTCTCATATTCGAAATCAGAAGGAGTATTTGACAGCGACCTGGACAGTTGGCTCTCGCTAATTTTTTTCTATTATCTTTCCATCTATCTATTTATCAATCTTACTAACTAGCGTTCTCAGTATCGTTTTTTCCTTCTTTCTTGTTATCATTCTCTTATCTGTCTCGACCATGAGTATAATGAGTTAGGCGTTCTCGAACTGCGTTAGTCGGAATGACTTGAAAAGACTGCAGTTGATGGAAGCGGTTTCTTCAAAAAATTGTACGCTTGTGCCGAATTATGAGCTTGGATTGAAATTTGGTTTGGAAACCTTGTTTTACGCAAACTATAATTTTCTGTAATCTGAATTTAAAGTCTTGAATATGTGGACGATACTAATCTGATCATCTGCTTCATTTCTAAAAGAAACTGGCAAAGATTTTTCAACGTGACGACCTTACTGAAAGTTATCTAAGGTCAGAAAGAACATACCAAATTTCACTTTTTCGCTCAGAATTTGGCCCACCGCTACCACTTGGTCTCAAATGCTACGCTCCGGCGGCTTTGGCCACTGGATCGACATGACGCGGCACTCCGTACAGTTTTTGCGCACAGCACTGTTTGGGATTTCATAATAAAAAGATCTCTCGTAAAGAATCCCCGACACGTAATCGTCGTCATCACTACCAGCACCGCCACTCGAGGGCACGAGAAACACTCTCGAGCTGATGATGATTAGCACTTCTAAGCTCATCTCCAGGGAGTCTGGTTGTATCCTCGTCCTATTTCAATTCGTTCCCTCTTGATTCCTAAACTTTGCTCTTTTGGTTCGCTGGTTCCGTGAGCTACCAAAAACTAACAGGTGTAGGTAGATAGGTATGTGTGTGATGGATAAGCGAGTCATTTAGATCGAAACGTGATGATCACCTCTGTCCGCTTTGTCTCCTGTACTGTCACGCTTCCCTGGACTGAGGTTGAGATCACGACGAACAAGCCATCCAGGAATTGCAGGTGCAGGTGTAGCATGCAGTTGGTATCACCGGGGTGTAGTAGTATCCATTAGCATAGACATAGGCAGGAGCAGGTCCCGTCGGCGCTTGCTGATTAGAAAGCCGTTGTTGCTCCTCGCAAAATACCTGATAAGCCAGGTTCTCAATCAGTGCTAGTGTCTGTCTTCTCTCGTGTCCCATGAGACAAACGGTTGACTCCTCAACAACGCTATGCAGGAGTATCAAATACTGGTACTTGAGGGTCTCCTCCTCGGGTCCAACAAAGTGGTTCCATAGGTAGTTCTCGAGCTTGGCACGCTGCTGGCTTATATCCGGAAAGTCTATAAAGAATCGCGAACACATGTACCGCTCGAGGGTCTTGATGTAGTCCGGCTGGGAGGGTTTGTACATCTTCACGAGAAGGTTGCAATACTTGAGGAGACCACCGCCCCGGATTTCTTCCGGATGCCTGGTTGAGATGAGCTTCTTGTGCAGGTGGTAGAGGGCCTCCTGGAAGTCCCCGTAGACGGATTCACCAACTACGGTTGGGTAGAAGTTCTCGCCGATCGGTAGCTTGCTGCATTTGTAGAACAAGAGCAGCGAGTCCAGAACAATTTGGAACGAGTCGACGGAAAATTCAAATTGCCGCCTCATCGAGTCGACGAACTTGAGTTCCACGTTCCGGTGGCCTCGGTTATTACCCAGGGAGATGAGGGACCATCGGTCACCCTCGTTGTTCACCTTGACCATTTTACTCACGTAGGCTTCTTTGAGGCTGCAGGTAGTGATGCGTTTGCGGCTGACGCCTTCCGGCAACAGGTCGAACAAGGAGCCTAGCACGGCCGCCTTGACTTTGTCGTAATTGCGGCCGCCCGTCAACTCTACCGCGAAGATGAGATCTAAGTCATTGTAGGGCTGCGATTCGGTCGCCAGGACGTGCGAGGCTGCTCCACCGTTCAACCGGATGTCGCGCACCTTCATACCCGCTCCACCGTTACTCGGATCCGCCTCGAGTTTGTTTCGCACCACGGTCACGAGATCGCGTAAACACACTTCTATGGTCGGGAAGTTCCCCCTTCCGTGAATGCTGACGACCTCATTCATCACGTCGTTGAGCCGACGAACTTGCTCGAAGCTCAGGACGGCGAGTCTTTGTTGAGGATCGGTGCAATCAGTGTGATTGTTTTGTTTGGTTTTCTTAATATTGTTGTTGTTGTTGTTGTTGTTGTTGTTGTTATTGACGACATTGTCTGTGCTTTCTTCAGTGTTGTCAGTATTGATGTCAAGATAGGGGGTTTCTATTACTGATAGGAGTTTAACGCTGCCATTCGTCTGGCAGTGAGACTCCATAGCGGCCTGGAATTCCTCGTCGAAGTTCAGGATGAAAGTCTGGAACAGAAAGTGAAACATGATTAGTTGATGTGTCTGTCATTTATGAAGAAGAGGTAGGATCAGGTCAATTGTGGAAAGACGTGGAGCATCACCTAGGGGATGTAAATGGGGTGTATCTCTAGAACCGGGAGATGTCGAACGGCCGCACGACATGGTGTGCCTAACGACGTGATATAAGTTGAACGATATGTTTGACTCAAGGTGTATGTATCTCCTTCTCTACAACCCTCTCTCCTAGTCTCCCGACTCTGAGAGCCCTCGTCAGATGAGAAGCTACGCTGAACTGAGCCGATCAGTGAAAGGCGTCTTGTGGCTAGCAACGATCATACGATCGATCGATTCTAGAAAAGAGGGGAGGGAGAAGAAAAAATCGATGGATTAAAAGGAATTATCGAAGGCTGATGAAAGAGATCGAGAGATTTTCTAGAGCTTAGTTCGGTACGTAAATTAACCTCACCGATTGACAGGAAAAAAGTGTCCTGAGATTTTATTTATGGTAATTGGTCATCAAAAGAAAAAATCATCACTAAAAATCTGTTTAGAGAGAAGATAAAGCCCTGAAATCTTATCCTAGTGGAAGTAATTATAAAGCGAGCTTCAAGAGGCGGAAGTTTGTTTTCTATTTCTGAATTCATCATCCTTCTTTAACCACAAAAGGGGTACTTCTGAAGCGACAAATTGTATATAAGCAATCGAGTTCTTAACTTTTAACTTTTATATAAGAGAGTGATACAAATGAGATTCAATTGAGGATCAATTTCTCGAATCAAGATGAAGAAAAACACGAACAAGCTACAATTGATTCGTAAAAAGCATATATGTAAGGACTTGTTTATTCGCGACGTCCTAGATATCGAGATACGCTGAAGCCGGTAGCCGTCATGAACGATTCACTGGGAATGACGTCAGTACTTTGCTCGTTTAGCTGCGGGGGCGTATCTGAATGAACGAAGTAGCGACATGTCTCCCTGGCTGCGGATGGCATGGTATGCTATTGCGTTGGGAGGCATTCACAGGAATTGCGAGGGCGGTGGATGCGCAAAGGTGGTTTCAGGTTGTTCGAGTGGAACGACCCACCACCTTTACGTCGAGACACCCACGCTATCGGGGGTTCTGGACCAGAGGGATGAAAAAAAAAATGGAAACGATGGAAACGTATCGATCCGATAGTAACAGTCCTGATTGTGGGTCGTAACAACACAAGAGACAGATGCGAGATGACTTTAAGCACCGATGATCTCTATTCAAGACCTAAGATACACGAAAGTCATTCAAGGAAAAAATCTCCTCTGATTTTCAATTGACCTTTCCAACTTTCCGGTCCAATAACCGTAAAGATTGAATCCAAACCTATGGGGATAGGTCGTGCATCGTAATGTGGGTTTAACGGAATTTATAGCTTTCGTGATACCCTTTTGTACCAGGTTTCCCCAGGCTATATGTGATATTAATTTTTTATGATGCTATAATGTATAAGGCTGTTAAAGAGACCGCAGCGAGCTCATAGAAAATTGTTAAAGTGGCATTACTCTTATTGTTGTTACTTTATTATCAATGTTTTGTCTCATTTTCTGCATGTTTATTGATAAAATCTTTCTGGGCTTCTCTTTTATGAACTTCTCTCCCTGGAGCCGACTCTTATTGTGCTCTAATTGAACTACAAATGTGTTCCACTCTCCTTAGTTTGTTATCTCGAAAGTATGATTGTCAAAGTATCACACTCATTATTCAATCAAGGGACGTTGTACGTAGGGGAAAATAAGAGTCAATGGTTCTTTTCCATTGACTGAGAGAGATAAGAAAATTGTCTATTCGCTATCAGCTCATATCTATGTTTAACTCTACGCATATACTTTCCAGTTGAAGAATCCAGCCTTCGTTTTAGTAGGTTAAGAAGTTACGGCGTATTCGTTTTGACCTTGACTATCCGGCCTAGAACTCGAAGTTCAGATACCTAGCGATTGCAGTTTACAAAGTAAACAAAAGATTATCTTGAACCTTGTCAAGTGGTTTATAACAGATAGACGCAAACAAGACTCAGAATTCATCTTAAATTGTCCTCCACTACTCAATAAATTGATCAACGTATATTACAGAACATGTAGCTTATTTATTTATTTTCTTGGAGAATTTTTATCTATCTGTTGAGGAAATTTTTATTCATTTCTTCCAAAGCTCTCGAAGTTCATATAAATGGTCCATTTTACCCAAATTCAATCAAGCTGCCCACGCTTTGGGACAAAAATAGTATGGAAGATGGGAAAGTCCTTCCCTTTTCGACTTGATAAAACATGTTTCAGAATCTAATTTCGGTTGACTCGATTTTTCTTTCGAGCACATCCTTTTCCCCAGGACAAACATTCTGTGAAAAATTCCTGTGGAATGTATAAATCTGAAAAAAAAACTCCTGACAACGCCATTGAAATTCCAGAGGTACTTTATGCAAAGTAGACAAGAATTCCGCATGGAAATTCCATCAAGGTTTGATAGATTATATCCATATAGTCTCAGAAATGAATTCCTCAATTAAAATGAAAAATTGTTAATATATCGTTGCAAACTATTAAAAAATGTCCGTCAATGAAATAATACTTCTTAGATTATAAAATTGCTTCACGCATAGTTCTGTCAACAAGTAAAAATATTTTAATGAATGAGCCAGCTAATGATATAAAAAGCTATGACTCAGTCTGGAATTGTGATTGCGCAAAGGACGGAACGAATCGGAGTTACGTTTTTTTTTTCTTTTGAGCTGAGAAAAGTAGAACCAGTGCATCGCGATGGAAGTCGACCTATATTTCAGTTGAGGACGCGCGGAAAATCGCTACGCTTACTGTTTGATTAATAGCTTCGGAATGATGGCCGTTGCAGTTTAATCTATAAGTGAGTGAAACTATATCCCAACGGAAGTGTGCGCGCGCAAAAGATTTGGTTAAATATTAATAGGACATAAATATTTTAGGACATTGATTTGCTAAAGAATTAAAAGGTCTCTATTTTTATTCATAAATGCGCATTTACACCGTATAGGCTAAGTACTCAACAACGTCGTCACTCCTTGCCCTACATTTGGATTTCGCATCCGGAACATTATTCTCCAGTCACCTCTGATCGTTTGCATATTCTCAACTTTATCTTCAAAGCTTCTTTTCCATTTTCCTCTACCTTTCATCTGATCAGTTTGATTTATAGATTGCCGATTCTTTTCAACTACCCTTCACTTTGCTTCTTCAAGTAGTTTCTATCTCTTTTAACTTTACTTTCTATTCTTTGTGAAAGTAGTTTCTATAATGCTTATTTCGAAGCTTCCGCCCTCTGACGAATTATTTTTACAAAAAGTACATTCTTTCATCTAATTTGTATTACTCATTTCAATCAAGCCTGAAAGGTTTATTACAGCTCGAATAAATTACTAAGAAGTGTCCGATTTACCGACGAAATAAAAATTAAAAATGTCAAGGGAAATTTCTTACTTCCTATTAGATTTCCTGACTTGTCGCATCTAAATTAATGAGAGATAAATCATTTATCAAGGCAACTTCCCCTTTAAGATCCCCTTTAAGAAAATTTTCTGTTTTAATGGAAACTTTAAATGTTTTTCTCTGAAAAACAAGATTCGGCCCATACATGAAAACTAGAATAATTCGAATTTTCAATTGACTATATTACCAAATTCTCATTTAGCATATTTTTCATATTTCCGAATATTTACATTCACCATACTATTTATGTATCCTAGTTTTCATTTAATCTAACTTCTAATTGTCACTTATCATAATTTTTAATTGCTTAACTTTCATGTAGCCTAATTTTTATTTCTCCGAATTTTTATTCATCATAATTATAGGATTTTTCAAGAGATTTGCACGATTTTACAAAGTTTGATACAAAGAGAACTCGAATTGTCTCGGGTGGTTGATAGGCTTTAAGGCGCTCGTGATGAAAATGAAAGGATGGTGCTCGGTAATATCGGTTTGGCGAAAAACGGGAGGCGAGGTGCACGTGCTTTAACCGCGATGAGGGCAACGACCTTTAACTGCACAACTAGGACGTCCTTCTCTCGCGTGTATACACGACGTTCCAGCTGGCGTCCGACGCCCCCTTTTTCCACTCTCAGTGCATTGTATCTAGATAGTAACCATGTAACTACGTTTAATCCAGCAGTTCCTATTTTATCCTATCTATTTCTCTCAATTTCTATCAGGATTTTATTTGAAAGAAGAAGCCCCGAAGCACGACGAAGAGCCTCAACGTTTCTGAACTCGAATGACTTCTTCTGTTCGCCAAACTTGGTGAGAAATGACATTTTTTCTCCCATGATTCCCTACATGGTCTCATCTGGTGATATCCTGAAAAAAGAAGAGAATGCGCCAAGATCTAAAGTTATTTTATCGAAAAACTCAAAGAATGCGAGACCATTAGAGTTAAAGATAGAGTTGCAGATAAAGTCTGCAAAATGCCTCAATCTCACGCAACGTTGAGTTACGGAATTTCAAAGAGAACAGATAAATAAATAAATACAAGCGAAAATTATATTTGTCTAGCTATTTAACCGTGGCGTGACTAATTAAACTTTCTTCGGAAATATAACACAGTAACTTATTACAAGAGTAGTTTTCTACATCCTTAAAGCCTCAGCCTAAATTCACCCAATTTTAAGCCACCCACACCTCCAGGCATCTGTCAGACACAGATAAAATTGCTATAATTAGATGACTTCCTACATAATGATATCATTATCTATTAAGCCTACTCATTATAATTCTTCCTACATAGCGAATTCCTTGTTTGGACTGACCGAATAGTAGAAAAATGCAAGGATTGGAAATTAAAGTAATATGTCTGACACTGACCTGCATTTTTTACTTGGTATTATAAATAGTGAACAAATGCAAAAACCGGAGTTTAAAAGAAACGGTCTGACTAGCAGCGACATCTTCTACTAGAAGAAGTAGTACAGCAAATATTAAAAGGGCGCGTCTGGACATTACTGGCATTTTCTACTTGTGCTGACCAAAATTCAAATATCAGGTATTGAAATAAGGCGTCTGACACTAACTGGTATTTTCTCCTAGGGCTAGTGGAAAAGTGCAAATGTCATGTCGTACCAGGACACACTTTTTCTACTCAAGCTGGCACGACAGCTTTTTATATCTTTTATATTTTATAACTTTTTATATTTTAATATCTCTTATTAATAAATTCCTTCTTATACAACAGAATCTATAATAATTAAGAGGCTTTGTATTCTAATTAAGTGGCTTTCTGAGCTACTGAATTATAGCGTCCTTAAACCTATATCTTACTTTAGTGGAAGGCTTCTTACATCGTAAAATTAAAAATCATTAAATTAGAATTTTCCTTAACGAATGTTTATCAATTGTTGTCAATTTTATAGATTAATAAGAGGTTTTTTAACTGCGGATTACACCTCCATATGAAATTCTAATTATCGCAATTATACATATATTAATTAGGATTCTATTAAACTGTGGAATTCGCTGTAGAACTAATTTCCAGAGTTCTGGAATTGTTGAATTTGGTAGGGAATATGCTCACAAAGGTTCTAAATTGTGTCACGTCTTACTAGACCGTATAGTATATAAATGTATAAATTCATATAAGAGAAATTCTAACATGCATTACTTTACTATTTTAGGAAGGATTACGTAAATTTACCGAAATTTAAAATTCCCGAAGTTGGAAATTCCTGAAAGAAAATAAGAATGCCAAAATTGAAAATTAAATATTCCCGAAATTGAAAATTTACGAAATTATAAGCAAAAACGGGAATTTTTAATGTCGGGAAATTTAAGTGATCCTTTTTACTATTTTACTATTTACTAGTTTCATTTATTTCGAAAGAATTCTAAAGAATTGTTACTTTCTTTTATAAATATAGAAGACCATATCATTTTTTCAAAGAAAATATCCCTTCTATAAGAAAACTTTCGTATACCTTTTATGCTAGCTAAACAAAACTTTACTCCTTCTATTTTTGTTGTGGATAAGAAAATTCCAATACGACTTTTTTTGTGAAAAAAGTAGAGTAGGTATACATAAAAGCTTGCAATTTTTCTTTATTTTCTGAGCTATTTTATTGATACTATAAAAGTCAACTATAATAAGTATAACTTTGAAAAATACAATAAAAATAAATATTGAAAGCAATAGAACTTTCTAAACGTTATCTTACCAAAATAAAATTTCTAGTTATCAAGTGTAATATTATACTTTTTAATTTAGTGATTTGATTAGAACTCCTTTGTTCCTCAAGCTGATATATAAAATCCCGGTTATTCCAGATACTGACTGAAAATCGATATTTTCTAGGCTTTTGTGTAATTGGTAATGAGATTAACAAAAGATTATTGAATTTTGAGGCTTTGATGAGTATATTATGCAAAAACGTAATTTTTCTCGGTAAACAATCTCTAAAATGTTTTTTTAAAAGATCTTTGAACAGGCATCATTATAGAAAAAAATATCCAACAGTTGGAAACTGATTATATACGAATCATCAACAAACAAATGAGTTACATCCTAGTTTCTTCCCGCATAATCTGTGTAATGCCACAATTGACAGTATTGAGACTAAAAAACTAAACATAAAGAAAATGATACTGCACTTTACTTAAAAACTAAACAACGACACTTGCGGTTGTTTAAATAATGTCAATAAATTAGAATACAAGTGTCGACAAATTCCGGGTAAGATGAGTAGTTAAGGATAATTACGTAAATTGAAAAAAACGAATAAATGGGAAGTCACAGATCATGTGGCATGTGTGCTCATAAAAATTTATAAGCGATTTTACAGTACTCCTTTTTTTGACGTAATTCATTAATATGCATGTATTTCGAGATAATTTATTCAACCGCTTTTGATAACTGAAACTTGGAAAAAAAAGTCTAAAACTATTTTTGAGAAATAATTTTTTTGTGAAGAAAATCTTCGTTGAGCAGAGAATCATAACTTTAGCAACTCGATTAAAAGAATAAATCAAGTCTTTGAAAGAAAATAAGAAATTGTAGATCACAAAAATGCAAGTCAGAAATATGGCTGTAGGATCAAGCCATTTTTAGTCAGTCAGACGGTAAACTCGTTTATCTTTCTTTCAATGTAAGTTAGTTGAAAATTTTATGCGATTGACTCAGATCATCCAAAAGGATCCATGAATCATCATTTTCTAAAAAAGGAACTGCTGCATCGTTCAAGATTTTTTGTCCAACTTTATTTATGCATTTTTCATTGACAGATGTTAGATTCGCGTAGTCTTAAGTAAATAAAAATCTAAAATGTTCGAAAATTAGAGGTTAGCAAAAAAAAATGTTTTTTAAAATCTTTTATGAGCTTCGGATTTTTACTAATATTGTGATTAAGAAATGAGTCGACAAAAAATTTCAAAAGTCAGAAGGTTAGTATTCAAAAGTGCTAAAGCAAAATGGCTTATAACTTTTTTCAGCTGTAATTGCAAATAATTACATTCGAAGAATTGGAAAATTTCAGTAGAAAAGATTCAAATAACTGTCAGACTGAAAATTCTCTAACTACTTTTTAATGCTCTCTGTAAGGATAAAAAATAATGATCATCAATATTGCCAGGAAAAAATAAAACGGAAAAATCGAAAAGTGCTCTAAAAATCAATTTACCTGGAATATAGGGAAGGTAAAATAAATCCCGGGACAGCTATTTGAGGAAAAAATTGATATGAGTGCAATTCACGACACTAGTGTCGTGTGTCAACCTCGTGACTCTTTCTCGTCTATGCCGTGACGTGAGAGAATATGTACATGTGTAAATACATGAATAGTGAGTGTGCAATGTATAGAAAACGTAGGCAAGACATTCGCCGACGGTGAAATGTCGGCCCCCAATACAACACGGCGCCTGCCTGATGTAGCAGACTCAACGAGCTATAAATATATACCTGCACATAGGTATTGTTTTTTGTCAAACGTGTCACTTGTCGTTTTATCAAACTCATTACAACACCAGGAATCTCTCTAAACCCGTCTCACATATCCACAAGATTGCGCAACAAGTGTTACGGAAATGTGACCCCACTCAGGAATCACGTCCACTTCAAAATAATCCTTGCTTCCGGTTTAGTGTGACGTCCTCGAAAATTTCTCATGAAAATAGGATAATACTTTCGATTCAATCAATTTAAAATCAATTTTGCAAGTTAAGAGCATGATGTTATACTTATCATATGAGCAAATTCAAATTACTCAGTTTTTTTAACTTGGATTATTTTCTTGGAATATTAAAAATTGGAAAAAACCTGGGTAATCTAAATTTGATAAGTAAGAAATGATTTTAAGAATGTCTAAAGCCGTCTAGCGATTGATGATAGAGCAATTTAATAAAAGCTGAAGTAACTATGACAATGCATTTCCAAATTCACGTCATATTTGTCAAGATGGTTACCCATTTATGTGTAAAATTGACATGATATGTTTCTCGAAAAAGCTTAGTCACAATAGAAATTTCAAGGCCAGCTAGCTATGACCAATGGGCAAAGAAAATTTCCGGAAACAGTACACCGCAGAGAGCGGACGTGATCATACGAGTTATACAGTTGAGAGACAATACAAGCGATTGTTATTATGCATCGCGATCTTGAATTCAAAACATAATTGAGATAAACAAACTCTTGCGAAATTTCACTTGAAAAGTTCATTGCACTTGATATATATCAAACTAGTAACAAGGAATTATATTTTTCAAAACACTTGTACAATAATGAAACTTGTTGCAAAAGTGTATCATTAATAAAGAATTTAGAAAGTGGGATTACTCAACGACTTTACTCAACAAAGTATTTTGAAAGGTCTAAGTGAATCCGTTAAAATTAACAGAATTATTCAAGGAGGCAGTTGTTCTTATAAAGCATGTCAAGATTAGTAATGACATGTGCCTATGAATCAATATTTTTGATTAAACCAAATTTTTCGCTCGAATTATCCGAATCATTGATGTTTGGACCAAATTAGATGTTTCACTTAATTTCAGAACTAGGTTTGAAAAATGCATTCGTGATAAGTGAAAAAAAAATGATTTTCATCTACTTTTTGTATGAAAACACATAAAAATCTGTCATTGATTAGCGAAATAATGGTGCTCTAATGTGAATTTTGCTGTAGAAATTCTTTCGTGTCGTATTTTATTTATTTTCATTCGTAAGAATGATTAAGCAAAACTCGGCGGGCAATTTGCGTTTTTTAAAATAATATGAGTGTACGAAGCCGTAAGGGTTCACCTCGACAAGGTCGGACAATTTCCTGGAGAGTGTAGACTGTATAGTGCTATAGCACCTTTGGGGTTTCCCCCTCTTCCTACTTTTAAACTTATCGGTTACAATCTTTCACTGTTCAATGCACAGACCCCCACTTATCATTCCCACCCCGCCGAGCATGTTTCTTTGTATGAACAGGAAACTTTTTCTTCGCCTTCTGAGCCGAGTTAGCACCTTATTGCAAGAATTCTCTTGTAGTCACGATTTCCCCACCTAATCTGCCTTTCTCCTTATCTATACTAAAGCACGGAGAGCCATTTCATGAAAATATGATGTAATTGCCCCGAAACCATTGACGTGGAATCCACTTTAATTACCTCCTGCGACCGAGCAAAGCCTCGACCTTGTCGATTCGTAGCGACACTAACGATGCTATTTTTTAACTATTATCTACTTCTTCTCTCTCTCAACGGTTAATATTGCTGTAAGGAGTTTCGAAATCATTCACGCGTAAAACGAGGAAGTCGGATGTTTTAGTACAGCCCGGAAAGAACATTTCTTTATTTGAGGAAAAAAAACTGTCTCGCAGCTTGGTACCAATTTCAGAACCATCACACGGAGAGAGAAAAATATCGTACTGGGTACACCATATTTTACTTGCACTTAAACATTTCTCGATTTCTTTTTGGGTATAAACATTTTTGAAAGTAGTCGAAACTGAAAATGGCTTTGAAACTGAAAATGGTTTTGGAAAAGGGGATGAGAAGTTGGAAATGTTTCTACGCGATCCGAATACTGAAGAATGTAATTGCACAGGAAATAATAAAAAATTGTAAAAAAAAAATAATGATTTATTCGAAGCGTATCCCTCGCAGAAGAATGCAAAATATCTGATGTAACAAACTTTTTATTTGTACAATTTGCGACAACCTTTAAGGTTCACTAACCCGGATAAATTTCCTGCAGTAGAAACAAGTGTAAACTACTTACGCAACATGAATCGTTACAAGTGCCAGATTAAGGTTTTCTCTTTTTTTACGACTCGGAGATTACCAGTGTAATAAAATAATGAGATTGTGATTAAATTGTGGTTTGATTGTTATTGAAAAAAGAATAACTTTATCTTCATAGATTTCTTCATTATCACGATCGCTGTGTTATTTCGGGAGTTTGCGGACACAAAAGAGTAGAGTTTGCTCTTTTTAGAAAATAAAAATATGATTTAGAGGAACAAACTGAACGACCTTTTGTTTATCAGACAATACAACTCTATGTCGATGTCCAGACTCAGGCGTGGGATGAATTTAACGCTGAGCCGGATAAACTCCCCATGAATAGAATGCGGGTAGAACAGCAATTAGAGCTTTTTTTATTTTTTATCAGTCTCAATAAATGTCAACTTTGCAATTTAAAAAATCACAAACTACAAGAAAGTAAAAGTAGAATTTAATAATGTATTCTGGTCTATTTAATGCTCATTTATCAACACTTTGAAAGTCTGAAAATTTATCCAGTCTACAATCTTCATGAAATCAAAATGTTTTAAAGGAAAGGTCATTGAACGGATATCCTGTCCTGTGTCAAACACGTTTCTAGCTTTTCAAATATATTTTATGAATGAATCATTTATTGCTTCTTTTCATGGTGAATCTGAACTTTCTTTTTTATTGATCTGGTTATAGAGGTGTCACTGAGCATTGAGAGAATAGTACTTTCGAGTCTCCTCTTGAATTAGAACACAGCCTAAGAAGCACGTCGGATACGTGACAAAGTTTCCATTGATCTCCTACGTAAGTAGACGTCATTAGCTATAAATGAAGTACATACCTTTCCCGTAACCGACTTTATACATATGCGGTATTACGTAAAGAATTAAAACAATAAATTATCATTTCTCGTTATTGCCATCGATTCTGATCAATTGATTATTATCAACTTGGTAAGCAATTTTGAATCTTTTCTAAAAGATCGAACAAAGAAAATTGCATGAAAGAAAGAAAAACTGAAAATTCCGATTGCTATACTGAAAATGATACTATACTGTATTCAAAGTGAAGACATTTTCTAATTATAACCTGCTTTAAGATCGAAAAATATACGAAAATATTAAGCGTATCTGTGAAAGAGAGATGACCTTATAAAAGAGGCAAGATTAGCCTTATCTAGTTTCAATTTAATGAACAGGTGTTTTTCGCTAGATCGATCAACCAAAATAAATTACTGATTTCTAAATTTAAACCTTTTTTCGTATCGCACAGGCCTAATTGTTCTTTATCAATTAAAAAATGATTAGGATTGCCTTTTGCATATATGTATGTATTTGAAATATTGAAATATTTGTATTGAAATATTCCGATACGAAAATATTATATTTCAACTTGAAACTCTTTTTTTCGAGCGAATATTCTGAAGTGAAGTTAACAAATATTATCACGTTTCTAATTCCAGTATAAACTGCTATTTCTCGATAGTTCGAGAGGAGAACCTTGCAAACAATTGTAGGTGTGACGGCCACGTAGAGTTCAACTTAGGAAACACGCGATAGCAGGAGACCTTTCACCATTTGCACGATCGCAGAATATTGTAAAGTTTTCAAGAAAAATCGAATTGGAGATAAAAGGCCTTATTATTTCTCTTAGAGAATTATTTTTCGAGACGTGAAAAGATTGTTGACCTGGACATCAGAGCAGATTTATAAGAAAATAGGATAACTTTTTACTTTATTAGCTTTTCATTAAAGTTCATTAAAGTCGCGTCATGCTTTATCTATGTTATTCTCCATCATTAATAATGTGAGAGAAACTGTTTTTCTCCTCTGTTTTTCATCCTCGATATTTTAAGCTCACAAAGGTCAGTACAGGAATCGATAAATGTCCAATAAATACCCTTCCAAATATCGATTTTCGGTTATTTTCGGACATTCTCAACTTCTGATATATATTTATTTCTTCATAGTGAAAGCGAGGAAAGAATAAGATTTAAATGTTAAGAAATAATCGTGCGGATTACACTATATGAATTATTTTTATTCATTTAAAAAATTAATTAAAAAATCATGATTTTAAATTCAATTGAGGTAGTAAATTATGCACTTCTCGTCTATAAAAGTCAACAATATCGCAACAATGTAGTACAAGTCAATCTAGTCTATCCTGAAACGTCCCCGAAGTAACCTCGCTTTTCTCTCGCATGTTTCCGCGCACGTAATCCAGAAAGCATCGAACCGAAGACAGTAAACAAGGAATGTATTATAAAATGATAGAGAATCGTAAACAATTTACTATTTTTGTCCATCTTGTTGAATTTAACTAAAAGTTTCTTTAATTTCAAGAAAATTTTCGTTTGAATCAGATATTTTGTTTAGTCGGATCCCAAATGAAAAAAATGTTTGTTTGGTTCAACAAAACTGTTTTCTGAGGCGACATCTTTTTGCCGAAAAAAGATGTTTTTTTCTGAGTGCAGAATGCACTCTGCATATTGTATAATATCAAAATTACAATACTGATGTAAAAAGTTGTCTCATTTACCTTTTTAAAATCGAGAAACTGGTATACAATAATTCATTCTTTATTTTGCATATTAGTATATTTTACGAATATTTAACAGATGTTAAATTATGAACAGATGTTTCATTTTTTTATTTCCTTCATCTGAAGATCACAGATAATTATAGAGTCAATGAGAGCACGAAAAACTGTGCTGTTATTCAAGAAAGCAGAAAAAATTCATTTTTTGGCAGTTATTATGTTTGAATATAATTTTTTGAATGTTATAAGAGTCTTATAATTTAAATGACGTAGGAAACATAACTCAGAAGAAGATAAAAAATAACTATTTACAGAAGTTGCGATAATATTTTGATATTGTGTTATTTTTGCAACAATTATGTGAAAAAAAACTAATAGGCAACTTCCGAAACCTTGAGACGTATGTGCAATAGGATAATTAAGATATTAAAAAATGCATCAAATAAAATATTAATTAAAAGACTAAATTGTAGATTATTTAAAAAAAAAACAACTCGGATTTATAAATTTTATTTTTGATATGAAGAATAATTTTGAAATTTCTTGTCAATTAAGGTGAGATTCACACTGATTTTATTATTTCTAATTTACTGTAAGGACACACAATGGCCTTGACAGAGTAAAGTTTCACGTCCGGCATTATTGCTCCGTAATCTGGCGCAATACACCCGTGTTTTTATTACAACACACATTGTGTAATATTTTATTAAATTTTCTTTACTTCAATGAAGAAAAAATAATTCTTCTCAAATATAAAATCTAACAATTCTGAATATTCAGCCCAAATTACACATTTGCTTTTCCTTCAAATTGTTTTTGTTTTTCTAATGTTTGAAAGTTGCGAAAGTGAAATATTTAAAGTTCAAAGCAGAGAAGCGAAAATTGAAATAAACAGTATTCAACCTACAAAGCCATTTTCTCATGTTTACAGAATGAATCCATTAGTATACAGTATCAAAATGATGGGATTTCATGAAATCTGTCAATAGCAATTTACCGAAAAGTAAATAATAATCTAAATGGGAACTCAATATCAAGTTAATAGCTGTGGAAGTAGTATTTCAAGAAATAATAAATAATTATTAAATAATTATTAAATAATTATTAAATAATTCTATAGAGAATCATGAATGCAATCTTACAGGTCAATGAATGATAAATGAAATCGAAAATTTCCGTATTAATTCCAGTTACGATAGAGCTTTAATCAATTGTTGTTAATGTCTGAATATTCAAAAACTATACAATCTCTAATTCTAAATGAAGAATTCAGAAGCCGAGTCGGCGTTAATATTTGAATTTGACGTTGGCTAATTATGACTATCAAATGAAGTCGATGCGTACTTAATATCAACTTCAATTAAATGCGAGTTTCATTTTTTTATCGATATTTAAATTAATTAAATTATCGAGCTAGCTGCAAAATTATAACTAATCTACTTAGGTTCTGTTGCTTATCCAATTAACACAATCGCAGAAAGCCATATTGCTAACATTCGCCTGATTATACCGAGTGGGACGTTCTATACCGACCGGTTTTCATGTTGTATCGATTCGAAAAAAAGAACAGCAATTTTCAGATCAACCGGTATACGTAATATCAATTTACCACCTAACAATCAAATTGCGTAAAGATATGTTTATCGTGCTATATAAATATTTATGAATAATTTTTATATATAATTTCTAGAAAGCGGAGTTGAGTACGAAGATATGAAATAACATTGCATAATTAAAATATCAGAAATTATAACATGTTTCAGAAATGTAATATTACAAAATGTAAATAAATTTTTAGCGCCGAAATAAATACGCTTTGACGGAAGTACGTGTAAAATTTCGTGCAATCAAATAACCGCTTCTATCATCACAATTTATTTTTGGCTGGCAAACGGATTCTACATATTTACTTAAGATTTAGACAAACACGCGTAACATATTTGAACTATAATTATAATTTCAGCAAATATTTTGCACTTTTATGCAAGATTTCATTTATGTTCTTTTAAAAACGAATAACAATTATTTAACTTGAAACAAAAGCCCGGAACCAGGATAATATAAATCGCGAGTTGTTTATTATTAATTCTAGTCAAACCATTGTTGTAATTTATAGTCGAGAATAATTATATACTTCGGAATTATCATTATACCTTGCACAAAATATGCTTTTTAAATATTAATTTCTCAAAAGTCGAGTTAATTAATAAGAAGGAAAATTTCCTGGGATAGACAATTAGTTTTGTGTTATTCGTCTTCACAATAACAAGTTAACGTCTGTTTTGAAGAAGACTAAATAGAAGATAATAATAATAGAAGATACCGAACTCTTGAGTGATTGAAAATTTGAATTTCACAGATCGACTCGAATTCTGATTCCGAGCGGAAATCGTGTTGTGTGTCCCAGGGGCGTATTAACAGAAGAGTTTTTGGGGTGCTACACAATTAAAAAAAAAATATATTAATTAGCAGCTGTGTATGAATTTCGGCCAGAAATTTTCTGTTTTCTTTTAGTAGAATCCTAACTAGCTCGCTATAATTTTCATGTTTCATCGAGTCGGTCGCTGGACTCGCGAAATCATTCTCAAGGACTTGCAAACACTTTCACAACGGTGACGCTGGACCGTTTGTCATTCCATTGAATAAAGGTACGCGGAAATACTTTTCCAGTTATGCAGTTCCATGCAATTTCCCTGCATTTATCAATAGAGTTGGGGCTCTCGCGCGAGAGTATACGCGGAAAAAAAGATGCGGTGGAAATTTTTCTGGTTAAGACATAGTGGAAATATTTATGGTTAGATGGGCCAACCATTAAATACGTGGTTGCGACCGTAATTTATGGTTACAGGTAATGTTTATTTCATCATAAAGGGTCGTTTATTTTTCAGCGGAAAATCGTTATAGGTTTATAACCATCCAGAATATCAAATGTTTTCTAGAAAATACATAGTAGTACGCAAATGTTATCGTCAAAATTGTTGAATAGAACAAAATGAATCGACTCATATTTTGCAAAGTGTGCAGGTAATGGGAGCGAGTTGTGAAGAACCTGGTAATAATTCTCATCAAGTGCAAGACACATAAAAGGCGCTTTGTTATGAAGTAATAAGAACATATTACGTTCCACAGACGGAAAATTATGCCATTCTTTGAAACTCGGTAACCTTGGGAGACAGTTAAATCTGCAAATTCCGAGAAATTTGAGTTTTCAGAGATATGCGAAAACATTGAGATCCTTGAGCAAACTTCCATGGGATGAGAATCGTAAATCTGTAATCCATCTGATTTAGTGAGAGTGATTAAAATTTATGCTTTGCATTTGATAATACATGTTATCACATGTTTATTCAGCAGCTTATCAACGCGTTACGACATTCAATAATAAAGAAGAATGGTTGTTTTTTCAATTGTATCATTTAATATTAAATTATGATAAGGCTGTATTTTAATAATTCATTTCAGTATTCAGAGATTCTAGCCAGAGTTTACTGTCGAGAGAAATGGAAATTATTCACAAGCTTGAAAAAGATCTTTTACAAAAGATTCAATTACTCGCGTAGTTTTCTGTCCAACGACTTTGATTAATCCAATCGTTGAACGAGAAATGAACGCCATATGTCAGACTTTGACATTCGAGAGGAGAGACTCGGGAGGTCCAATTGACTCAAATAAGAGTCGATAAGTTATCTCAGCAAATATGATTTTATAGCAGAAATTATCTTTTGTTTTTATATTCCTTATATGCTATTTAAGATTTCGATTCTTTTTAAAATCTTGAATAATTCCCCGTAATATCATCTCCATTTCAATCTTGAATCTGCATGTCATTGGTAATTCTGCAATTTAATTCGAAAAATTCCAAGTCCTACATTGTAACTGACCAGCTGTAATTTTGCCAATCACCGTTTCCCCCACTCAATTCAAATCTCAATTACCATTCCCCCACCTGCCGCGAATCTTATCTTAGCGTATATCCATGAATATTAATAATCCGCTCAGAAAAGTGCTTTTCCGGGAAGATCATGCAGATCGAAAGGCCGAGTGAACCTCATGCGATTCGAGATCGGATCTCTTATCTAGACTCATTATCGAGAACGATTGAAAAAGTCCTCCAGAAATTGCGCGGCAAAAATAAAAGAAAAGGATATATATGCGGAAAAGCAGACGGCGCAGGGACGCGTGCGCTAGCACATTCTAGAACATACTCGCTTCGAAGTAGCTTCTATGGTTTCTCAATAGAATAATTTTTCTCAAGATGCTTCGAATATTACCTCCAATTCTTTCCATAATCTCAGAATTCTGTTACCTCTTCTTTCAAACATCTGCTTTAATAATCCAAAAAGTCCAAATACATTCAGAAGTCAGGATTTCTTCTAGAAGGTTTCAACTCGTCATTTAGACATTTCATACAAGTAACCTAAAAAATCGAAAATCTCCAGACTAAAAAATATTGAAATATGCATCAAAACAAACTTTCAACTTGGGCTCTTCCACTTTTAGGAGTCTTCTCCCTCCCCAATTTCGTCCCGTGATTCAAATTCCGCGCGTTGTAATTGTCATAGGCGTGGGACGGCGCAAAAAATAGGGTCAAGCATATGGCCAAAGATATTATATGACATAATTTTTCCGGGATACTTACATTTGTGCACGTTTCTCCTAGACTGTTGCACTGACAGCGAGAAGTTGGTCACTTGGTTGATAAACTTGAGGGCAGATTGGGCGAAGGTCTCGTCCTTCTGTCTCTCCTCAATCTACTCTGTATATTCTTTCGTTATTTAGCACAGTCCAGAGGTTTAGATTGGACGAAACTGCACTGTCGCGTTATACACTGTTGAAGATTAGCGATGAGGCGGAAATTTTGCACCCGTCCAAATGAGAATCTCGCGGCACAATGAGAATTGTAGCTCTGCCGGCCGGCAGGTCCGGCGACGGTTTTAACCACTGGTACTACTTCGCTGCCGCGTTTTCGTGACTGCGCTGATACCGATATGTAGTCGGATCTCGGAGAAGTATAAATCCAAATGTAGCGAAGGCGTAGTTAGTTACACATCAACGGCGCGCCAAGTCGCCGTGGCGAACCAACTGTCACTGACAGCGTGTACAGCGCCGAACAGAGCGCACACATTGGCCCCTAACAGCTCCACTCCCCCCCACCCCTATTGATGTTCAACTTCAAGCGCGTCATCTCTCACCGACGTCACAGTCCCCACCCTTAAAACTTGTTTTCTCCCTCTGCGGATCCATGAGGCAGGAAAAAGGTAAGAGTGAGTTTAAAGGGGAAAGTGGGAAAGAGATAGGAAAACGGCATTCCCCCTCGCATCGCAAATTTCTTACCCATCGTGTATACTCTATAGTGTATAGTTGTATACTGTATGCTGAATTTTGTGTGTGGGAGATACACACTGCTGGGCGATATAGAGAGACGATTTTTATGATTTTTATACATAAATTTTATATGCCGTTATTATTGTATATTATAGGGCTTATCGCAAGGCTGTAAATGTATACCGAGAGATTAAGGACGAAGTCGGAAATTTTCCAGCGAGGAAAACAGTTTTATGAGAACTGGATTAGGGGAGGATTGCCGGAGGCTGGATAAGTGTAATCTCTTGGTGATGATGAGAAAGAGAATTTTCGCATTGGCAATGGCAAAAGTGTAATTAATCATGAGGTTTGCTTTGTTATAGATTATAGGCAATGAGGGTAATTCAATTTCTTGAAATTAAGGAGTAGTGTAGCTGAAAATGTGCTTCAATTTCTGTTGGAAACTTCAAATATCAAGATGCATATCCCTGGCGAAAGTTTTGGATTAAATCAGGATTTATTATAATTTTTTTGAATCATTCGCATTTACCGGATTCATTCAGATTACAAGTTTGGATTGATTTTTAATGGGTTTGATTCGGTAATATTACAAAATGTAAATAATTCTTCATTAAATAATACGTTTTAACGGAAGTACGTGGAAAATTTCGTGCTATCAAATAATAACACCTATCACCACAATTTATTTTTGGCTCGAAAATACCGGATCCATCATATTTACTTATGACGTGCATGTGCATTTACTTTGTTTTTATATTTTATAATTTATGATATCATTTTATAATAGGATTCAAACACACGTAACATATTTGACCAATAGCAAACATTTTTGCACTTTCCTGCAAGATTTCATGTATGCTCTTTTAAAAACGAATAACATTTGTTTAACTTGAAACAAAAGCCCGGAACCAATAAGATAATATAAGTCGCGAGTTGTTTATTATTAATTCTAGTCAATCATTTTGTTGTAATTTATAGTCAATAATTGTATACTTTGGAATTATCATCATACCTTGCGCAAAATGTTTTTTAAATATTAATTCCTCAAAAGTCTAGTTAATTCATAAGAAGGAAAATTGAAAAGGAATTATATTTTACAGCAAGGGCAGATATATATTTCAGGACAATCGTCCATTTCTTTTCAATATCGATCCCTATAGATTACGGGTAATTGATTATCACCTCCGACCACAAATTATCCTTTGACTGTAGTAATGCAATTGTAATATCCGAAAGGCTATTCAACAGTAATAGTTTGGTACTTACGTAGGTGGTAGAAAATGGTCCTTTTAACATAAAAGGACTTCAGGTAGACCCCTGGGAATTCAAGATAAGCGGGTGTTTACAACTTGTCTGATCCCAGATTCTCGTCTGGGCTAGCCACATTTTCTTTCTATATTTCTGCTCTCTTTTTAGAAATAAAATTCATGGATGTATTTTTAATAAAAATTTTCTTTTCGCCGTATATAATAATACAATCGAGGAAATTTTAAGAAGTCTTTCAGGTTGAATTCCTTCTCTTTTCAAATTCCAAAATTTCCAGTTACATATATGAAAACTTGAAGAGTTCAAGGTAAAATTCAAATTTCAGCTCAAGAGATCGAATAATGAAACTTCATTTTATAAGAGAGTTTAAAATTCATGCCTCTTTTATTAAAAAAGTTATCCCATGTATTTTTGTGAATAAATTCTTGAAAGGATAGGGCAAAGTTCACTTCTCCGCATGGGTTTCTGAATATAAGAATTTCTCTATAAAAAGGCACTTATAGCTATACCATCTTACGAAATCATTTTATTTGTATATAAAATACATGTTGCAGATAAGATTATTGACCAACACAAAGCACGAATTTTACTTGTTGCTGAAGAATCGAATTTTATCAAGGAATCATATAAACTTGTAACTAATTGAAAACAATTTCTTGTAAGGAAAAAAGGGGGAAAAAAAGGAAACTTGAAGAGTAATTTTCTATCTTTAGTTTTCAAATATTTCGAGATCGTAAAATTCTTTCTAAAAATAATTTTTTAGCGGGTTGTTCTATATTCTTTTTAGGGAGAATTTATGTAACAATAAGAGCTTTCTTTCTCGAGTTGGCTCATATTTCAAAGAACATGTGCCACCCACACGAAAAGAACGCATTTTATCGCCTTCATATTCGCGTGAAAAATCACGAGAGGTCATAACATCTCTGGAGCGATTATAATTATACATGAACATAAAAACTAAAACTATATTTTAAAAGTGACAAGAAGTGACTTAAAATGATAAAATGAACTCCATATCAAAAAGAGCAAATAAGCATTGGTCAATTTCGTTAAAATTAGAAAAAAACAACATTCTATCCCAGATGGGTTTTCCCAGCCGCACAGTTGATTCACTCCTGCAGTTGAACATCTCATGTCCAACATAAATTCTCGTCATAAAAATGATCTTGCTTATAAATTACCTAATTTTAAAGCGAGCACGAAAAGATGAAGAGTCGTAATTTACAAAGTTATGAAAGGAAGAACGATTCCTCGGCCAGCAGGAGGTGAAGAGGACATCTACGAGAATGCAGAAGCAGTAAAATGAAGGGAGAATGCAAGTCATGTGCAACTGATGAGGTGTGATAACGAGTAAAGATATTCATTATATTCGAGTACAATATCCAGAGATAATATGTACTTATTATTATAGAATGTACCTTTGCTTTGTTTGCGGGTTTGTGGGTTTGCGGGCTGCTGTCGTCGCGCGTTGTTTGGCAAATTGAAAAACAGAAGCAAGCGACCTTCGTAACCGGATGGCTCGACTCGACACGACCGGCTATAAAGTCAAGTAGACCTGCATGAACAGTCCCTAGACTATACAGAGAACGAGTTATAGCCGGAGTTCGATATCACCTAAGATTTTTTCTTAAAAATTTATTGCCTCGCACCAGAAAAAAAATTATTTCCTGCTAAGAGCCTAGTTTAATACATTTCTTCCTTTTTTGATTATTTTCAACAGGGCCGGCTTCGAATGTAAAATCGGCCCGTGAGTAATCATCCAAAACTCTCCACAGATAAGTTCTTTTATGTGACTGATCATTTTTCAGTGACTATTTCCATTTTCAGGAAAATCTTTCGGTAACAAAAAAAATTCAAATCAAAAAATACTAGGATCATCCGAAATTTGTATCCGATAGATTTTAAGTGATTTTAAGAAATTTTAAAGAATTAAATATTTTTTCTCGAGATTCAGCCTCAGGGTAATAATTTTGCTTACAAAATATTCTGATCCGAAGTGGGTTAATGCGAATAAAAAGTAGTGAAATTTCTTATTAAATATAAAAAGTCTATAAAAATCTTCATTGTGTTCTGCAAAAAATCCATTAGTAGAATAAAATTGCGACAAATTATTTCTCTGCAATTGCTT
The DNA here is from genome assembly GCA_904066015.1 of Synergus gifuensis. Classification (NCBI taxonomy): domain Eukaryota; kingdom Metazoa; phylum Arthropoda; class Insecta; order Hymenoptera; family Cynipidae; genus Synergus; species Synergus gifuensis. The sequence goes on from CAJFCO010000046.1 coordinate 6,607,032, forward strand.
TTAGAAAATCATTAGTCGCATTTAAAAATAACTCTAATTACTTCTATTGAGGTCGAAATCTACTTTAACGATTTTAGCTCTACTTTAACCTCGCTTTGAAACTCGTTTTCTCGAAATAATGTTTTGCGAATTAAGGTTTTAGGAGTAAAGAATTTTTCGAGCAAGTCGGAAAATGTTCTTCACTGAACTCTTAATATCTCGGTAGTATAATGAACTGTGCGGGCAATCTGCCAGGTTTTAGGTGACTAACCGTGAACGTTTTTTGCAAACAAATTGCATGCAGATTCCATTTTATCATGTTTCATTAAATTGTCCACGGTCTCTCTTCTGAAATTGTTATTCTATTCAAGATAGAATAACAAATGGCTTACATAATACAACACGAAATCAGTTTTTCAATGATGCACATAATTTTTACAATAAACAAATGCAAGATATATCGTGCACTGTAAAAAGTTTTAAATTCTCATCATCAGTGAGAAAATTGCTATTATATTTATATAGTCCACGTCACGTGTCCCGGCGTCCCTTTCGTCTTTGGCTAGACATCAAAAATTTCTGACTAACCGTACGCTGACTTTATTTCAAATCGTTTCTACGTATCGAGCGTATGACACATGACATTTCCCCTTAACAGAGATGCAGTTGCAATTAGTTCCTTCACGTTCAGTCCTTGAATTAATCCCCAAATTGCCCCATCAGAACTCAATTTCCCAAACAAGTACAGAGAAAAACTACAAATTAAATATAGACATTTCAAAACTTCTTAGGATAGGCAATTTCACTGAGCAATTCAGACAATTCAGAAAACATTTAAGGACTTAAAATTCCAACATTCTCGCCTCTAAATCATTTAAAATATGCCGCAAAAATTTTAAACCTTAACGCGAACTCTAAAATTATAATTTTAGTGTTGTTAATTATTTCTCACTGAAGAGACTTGACACATTTTAAGGTTTCGGAAGAGATTGTAATTATTTCTCTTCCCTTTTTGACATCACGACTTCGTGGTGATGAATACTAAAAAAAGATTTCATCCCGATAAATGCATTGAAGATTGAAAGCAGTTTACAAGGGATAATGTATGACTTTCTTGAAAGCCATAATATCTGAGGGAAGTCAAACTGAGGAGAGATTTAGAAACAGTGGCGGGACGTTATATTCAGGCTGCTCCAGCTTTTCCGGTTTCGATCGTAAGGCGACACCAGGGCGCCCTCAGCTTTGAGCAACAGGGTGCGAAATATCTGGGTCATCTGGTTGCCAAGCAACCGGAGTTAAGTTCTTCCCACGCGTCAACTGTAGTACCTAGTTTAAAAGCTGTACTGCCGATCAAGATACCTGTATCAAGGAAAAGACTGCGGCTTTCATTTATAAAGGGGTTCAACGAGAACCCCTAACAATAGAAACTTAGCTTAAACCGGAAACTATTATACATATAAGTATAATGAGACCTAGAGTGAAAACTTTCATCGTATAACATTTATTATTAGTTTCCAGAAGCACAAAGAGTATTGTAGGAATTTGTAGACTTAAAATGTGGCTATTTGACAAAGTTTAACAATTATTTATATAACATAAGTTCATTTTTAATCCCTATAGATTCCAAAACGTGCCACTGCAATCTAATAAATAGTATTTAGATTTAAACCGTTATTTTTGTCGTATTGCTATTGCATATATAGATTTTACAGTTTATTTAACAGATTTTATAAATTTTCCAAGGATTTCGAAGGATTATAAAGAATTTCCAGGCATTCTTTGAGCTTCTCTGGGTTTCTAATGATTTCAAGAGATTTTCAGTAATTTTAAAAGATTTTAAGGGGTTTCTAGAAATTTAAAAGGATTACAAGAGATTTGTATAGTATTTAAAAAATTTAGTGGAATTTCAAGAAGTTTTCAAGAATTTTAAGAGATCTTTACGTATTTTTCAAGAAATTTTAAAAACATTTTGTGGAACTTTGAAGGATTGTAGGAAATTTTAAGAGATTTTGAAGAATTTTAAAAGTTTTCAAGTTTTTTGAGGACTTTAAAGGACTTTCGAAATGATTTTGAGGAATTCTAAACAATTTTAAAACAATTACTGAAAATTTTAATGATTTTCATGAAATATTTGAAGGGATTTCGTCGAATTTTAAGATTTTTCTAGGAATTTCTAGAAATTTCAATGAATTTTAAGAGATTTCCAAGGATGTCGTAAATTTGAGAGATTTTTACGAATTTTAAGTGTTGTAAAGTGAATTTTGTCTGAAAGTCAGGGAAATGTCAGGGAAATGAAAAAATTGAATATTCTGGCCACCCTGTTTTTCAAACTGATAAAAATAAAGTGCTTTTCCCCAATGATCAATAATTACTGAGCAAGGAAGTTGCCAAGCCTTGTTTTATTCTTATAATTACAATTAACTCCTGTAATTTATCGCTTGACGTAAATGCAGCCTAGGGGGTTGACTAATTCGGATTCTGAGTAGCTATGTATCTTGATCCTGAGGATCAAGAAGGGAATTAATATCCTTATGCGATCTGTTTCTTTCACGGTAGAAGGTTTCTATAGCCGAAGGAGAACACGGGGAACGGCCCGTCACCGAGAGTGAGCCAAAGCTCAACGACAAACACTCTGACGTATAGATATGTACATGTAAATTACGGCACACTAGTTGCTCTTGACATTACAGTTGTATATTATTTACGCTCAGTAAACTACTGCTTAATATTGTAACTCCACTCGCCGCGTAACTTGAAACATACTTGGTTAGTTGGTTACCTTTCTTAAGACTCGTTATGTTGATAGATCTGTTAACAAGTAGAACCAGGCTTTGCCAAAAATACCTGCCTGCGATTTCATTCTGGTGCGTTTTGAAACCTGAACTTTAAGAGTTTTTGAAATTTAAAGGCGCGGTTTCCAGCAAAAGGTCACTTGATAGTCTTATAATGTGGAGAATGGGACTCATTTTAAATATTGGTCATTAGCTTTAGATTTAACTGTCCTGTAATTTACTTCGTCGAAATTTTAGATGTTATGCTTGAAATTACGTAGTTATACTTGACATACGTATTTTATTTAGAGTAGCGATGCGGGTAACAGGCAAATCAGAAAAGGCGCCATTCAGACGACACTAATACTGTGAATCATGGTGCAATTTACGTTAAAAAGTAGATCAATCTCTCCACAAAAACCCTGTTTTAATATTCCATGAAAAAATTATTTCATTACTATGTAACAGCTATATTCCCCTATTTTCCCTGTTTTTCCCTTTTTTTCTAATTTTCCCCTAGTTTTCTCAAAATTCCATTGTCTCTAAACTTGAATCAGTGAAAGATCAGTGAAATTTCACTGATTCCCAGTTAAATTTCACTGATTCTCATTGAGAATCATTGAGAACTTCCGCTATTGTAATTATTACAAAATTTGTATGACATGAATATTCAATTTGAATATTTATATTTGACAAACTTAATGGAGGATAGATAGAAGGCTTTTCATCATTAATGATTGAGTTTGTATGCTTGACGATGATAAATACCTCAGTAAAGATATTTATGTTTTTCAGGGCATATCTTTTGACAATAAATTGTTTTACATATATATAGTATAACTTTCAATGCAATCACCTTATCACTGCGTGATTACGTAGGTGCACCCACAAGCTTGAAGCATTCTCGTCATGCTACGTATTTAATCGCAAAACGTGCATGATTGCGTAGACAATTCGAAGTTTCATTGCCGACTTGAAATTCCGGAAGAACAAAGTTTTTAGATAAATAGTAGCTTGATAGTGAAATGAACAATGTCCATAAAGAATAATAAGTATAATTTGAATTACTGAAATAAGAGAAGTAACCAAAATAATTTAATTACAATTCTTTGTCTATTCTTCTTTTTCTTCTTATTTGTTAGGATCTTACGCAAAGTGGACATCAAAATTGAGTCAGGGAAAATTCAGAGCTGAACAATGAACTTTTTTTTCACAGATTGCCTAATCGGATTATAGAACAGAGCCAAGCTTGAATCAGAAAGCAACGTCCTTGCTTGACACACATTGGAGATCGATACGGTTTCTTCAATAATTGAGCATACCATCTCGTGGGATTTACGTTGTTATAATTTCACCTGGTAAGATAGTCTATTTGTTGTAGCTACATAGAAGGTATAAGTGTTTCAGCAACTACTGAGAATCGTAAAAATAATAACTCTCGATCGACCGTTCTCCAGACAATGACTTGACCAGAAAAAGGTGATGTGCAAGCTTTTTGAAGGTCACACGTTGATCAATTTTTCAGTCGATATCCCAAGGAAAGTATTGTAAGCCTTGAAATGAAACTAAAGATAAATTGATATCGTATTATAATATTTAATGCTGGGGGAAATCTGATATACAAATACAATCCATCTATATTTTAATAGAAGACATTTGCTCTTTATCCATTTGTTAAAGTTCTTAAACTTTGTAAACTAAAAGTTACACATAATTTGCTGGTCAGTTATCTTCTATTATAAAGATTGTCAAGACGATTGGATTTATATCCCAAGAATAAATGAAACCTCCCTTGTATAAGCTTATTAATCGATAATATCTCCTCGCAGATAATAAAACTTGAGTGGATTTTATTTCATTAACAGAGGGTTTTGTTATAGATTGCGCATGAAATTATCTTCAAACCACTAATTAATGCTTTATTGATTGAAGGTTACATTATTAGATTAAAATGGTCTTCTATTTGTAATATAATTCAATTTAATGCATGGATTATGCTCTATATATATGTAATTTCAATCAGAGCAGTATACAGAATAATATATTCATTGCAATTATTGCACCTATGATCATACATATTTTGAGCTAATAATGCATCTTCATATCAATTCCTGTTGTGTCCATAAATATGTACTTATTTGCGCGATTATTTGTAAATGAACCACATATTGACGTTCTTTATTGTTATTAATTGCTACCTACCGCTTCACCTTATAACGGAACTGACTTCATAGTTGTTTGTCGTTCGCTTATCTCTTAAGGATAAGATAAGTCAAACGGGGTAACGACACAAACAACTGAACATAATTAAATAGAGAAGCTCATAGTGATTGCGATTTTTAATCTGGGCTCACCGAACAGCTGCTAATCATTAGTGAAATTCTCCCAGAGATGAAACCCAATGACTATCTATCCCAGATCCAAGATTAAATCAAGACGATTAAATCACCTCTGACCTTTTGCTGCATTCATTTGATGATAATTTTAACTACATTTCAATGTTAAGATTTAGAATTGTTGCATTCTTTAAAATTGTTCATTCCAAGTTCTTATTTTTGTCGAATTTTATTGTGCGAGAATATGCAGTGAGATATGATAAAATGAAATAATAAAAAAGCTTTCGTAAATGAATTTTACACAATCTGGCAGTCATTCATTTCATGTTTGCATAAAAGTTTATGAATTTTAATCTCAGATGCGTAATCATTCATGCTCGAAAATGTAAATCTGCCAAAAACCTCATCTCGAAAGTATAATGAAGTTATTTGCATATTTTAAATATTGTTTATCATATATACATACATACATGGTACTCGCCAAACATTTTAAAGAATTAAGGAAACAGTAGGAAATTCATGAAATTGTTTTATTACTTCACCAAAGAACTACCGGTTTTTGTGTTGATTTAATTTTGTTTTACAGTTTAAAATTAAATGTCGATACTGAAGTTACATCAGTGACAAGCCTAATAATTAGTTTCTGATTTACCTTCGTAATGTAATATCCGTTTGTCGCGTGGCGTTAGCAATTAGATTGCAGATTCAACGATTAATGCAGTTATCACGTACCATTATAGATTAAGAAAAATTGTTCAGAGTTAGATTTTTACTTACTCTCGTTTACTCTGCAAAGTTTTTTTGCAAAGTTTATTTCTTCAAGTTTATTTCTTGCAAAAAAGTTGTGCGAAAAATAAGAAAATGAAAAATCAATTTAAAAAGAAACGTACGTAATATTGAGGTAATATTATAACTGGTTTTTACGTAAAACTTACCTCTTATGCTTAATGCTGTTAAATGTTATCTATTGAAAAGAAGAGATAATAAACATTTGCAAATGAGGAGATAATATACAACTGTTCATTATAAGTGATTTAAAAATAATATGACGTATTTGTGAGACACTTTTTCACATTTGTATCATTGCGAAATGATTTTTTAAAAAAATTATATGTGGTCAAATATCGGTCGCATGGGCTTGGCTGGTAATTTGAGTTCGATGACTAAACGAGATGTTATTGACACTTTCAATGGCCTATTGCAAAATTTATTTCTTGTTTTTACCTTCGCAATGAAGATTGAAGAATGCATCTTAATTATATTATAAATAAAGTTTATTTTTATGCATTTTAATGCATTTCTGCTCCAGTTACGAACAAATTGACTTTTATAGAAATTGCCAAAATTTGTATGACGTTGTATTGAACGCTTCCTTATGGATTTGATAATTGCAGAAGAACATGAAGTGCATAAAGTTCGGAAAAATAATTTTTTATTGGTGCCCACCCACGCGTAAAATTATTACAAATACTGTCACATATGGTACAAACTTATCGGTTCATCGAGCATATGCGAGTGAATTGCGTAAGCAACTTGTGAGACAAGCAATGTTATTTTGCTCAACGATCACTCTTTATTGACACGGTAAATATTAATAAAACCGAAATTTATATTGCACGTGAATAAAATTGTCTTTTAACAATATTTGCAAAATTTATGCACACATATCTAATGAATCGGAATTATTGAAGTCACGATTTCTCATCTTCGATAACTTATTAACGGATTCGATTCACAATAATTTTTTTATAATCCGCATTTAAAATACGTATAAATGCTGTAAGCTTTTGATAAAAATAAAACTGTTGATCATGTTCTTTGTAAGGAAAGTTCAATCATATTGCAGTTTAATAAGTAATTTTGTAAACAATTAGATAATTATGTATCATTTAATTACTAATTGCCAATTGCAAATTGTAAACAGATATCATTAAAATGGTACATTGTGTCTGATAATTATTATGGAGAATATCTTATCAATAAATTATCGTCAAATTTAGAGACAGAGTATTGCTAATTAAAGCATATTTTTAGCTGAGTTGCGCCTCCCTCCTCAAACTTTTCGTACTTCGCTTGGAATGTGAAGTACTATTTCGAGTAGACGGAGTTGAGAGACTTCACCCACTCAGACAAGATAGAAAAGGTATTTTTAGTCGGCGCATAATATGAATAGACAGTTTTTTTTTGCAATAGGAGTAAAAAGACAAGGAAATTATCTTTTGAAATTAAAAATCAAAGATTTAATGATGATAAACTCAGTAATTTATTCTTCCCCATTGATGAACATCCTTTCAGAATGTTTTCGTGTAGCAAATCAAGTAAATCTAGTGCTTTCTTACAATATAAACTGTCAGGTATATGTAGGCAGTTTATAATTTTTTGCAGGGCTTTAGGACCAGATTCTGAAAAAGTCGGTGTTGTCTCATTAACATTCTTAACCAGCGTATGTATCAAGGTCGAGTTTCAACCGGAGAACCACTTGGAAGACAACACGGAACTATCTCAGAATAAAAATAAAATGAATCGAGCATTCGAACGTAAATGGAACATTTCGATCACATCAGCACAAATAATTTATAATCCGACTATACAATGATGTCGAATCTTTTCGATTTTACAGAATCTGGTAATTCAAGGACAACAGATTCAGGCTCTCTCAAGATATCTTCCGAACAGAGATTAAAATTCGTTCAATTCATTCAATTCAGGATAAAATTTTTGACTATATTCTGTGGATAAAGAAATTTTCTAGTAACAGTTGCTATTTAAAATCTTGATCAGAATTAAGCCTTTAAACGTTTTTCAAGCATGTGTAAATGTGCGTGCATGATACACGTGATCATGTCAACTACTCACGTGTATAAATGCAAGGCTCGCATATACAATTTTATTCTACATCCACAGGTGAATTGTAGAAAGGCGAGGCCTTGATATTTCGTATAATATCTCCCGGGTTCGGTGCAAACCTGGTTTCAGTGTTCAATTGCAAATCCATCGAACAGAAGTAATGGTAGCAACGGTCGTTTGAGCAAGGTCGAACAATTAGTGTTGTGAAATGTGTCCGATCTTTCTTAACAAACAAACAAAAAACCGAAAAAATTCGAGGAAAGATAAAGAAACATTCCACTGGACTGTTTGGGTAAAATGGGAACGATAAATTGACCCATTAAATTCATGGTCCCAACATTTTTTTACCCCTTTGCAAAATTATATGCAATTGAATATTAAACAGTCCAACGATTTTATCATTATTCAAGTGAACACGTTCATTGGAAAAGGGCATAAACTCGAGCAAAAATATTGAGACCAGTATAATAAATATGTGCAAAACATACATATATGTAAAGCATTTAGGTACAAATACTATAATAGATACATATGCAGAGATTTATTGTCATAAAGAAATTGAGTGTTGTCATTTTAGGGTATATGCTTTTATATGTTTATATTTTATTCTTAAAATTGTTAATTAAGATAAAGATTACACTCGACTTTCCTCAGGAAAGTTTTGTGTGTTTAAAATTGAGCGAAGAGAGATGTGAGGTCGTTAAAAGATCGGTTTTTGCAGATCAAATGATAATTTTTTCAAACATGCAGGCTAGCTGTTATTTAATTTGAGACAGCTGCAGTAGTTTTGCATATACGGTCGTCATAAAACATACCTTTCGCTTAACCTTTCGTCAGGATCGCTATGACTTTCACGCACGATCGCTGATCCTCGACCTCGGCGACAAACGCTTCTATTTAAAGATCGCCACTGATGAACGATGTTTATACTTTATATGCGTTTAAGAACGATCTGTTCACGGATGTGCAGGAATTCAAACCACTCCCAGAGAAATGGTTGTTTGAAAAAATGCAGATCCTATTCCCACATAGCTTTAGCTAGAAATCCCCGTTTAGTAACGAAAACGTGTCTATTAGTGCCAAATCACCCATTAATTAGATCAATTTAAATTAAGATCATATGAAAATCAAGATCTATGAAAATAAGATGTGCGATAATGGAAAAGAGTTCCGCAATATGATGAGTGAATGGAATATCGAGTTGCCTTTTTACTCGGATATAAATCTCACTCGACACTTAGATAATAATAATTCTTTGTGAATGAGAACGTTAGACTTTTGGTGTAGGAAAAATTTCTGATGATAATTGAGTAATTACTTATCGTTTAATCATTTATAATGTAGATATTCTTCTGAAACTTATACTTTATCGCTAATAAATAACAAATAGCTTATGTAATAAAAAAATTATCTAGAGGATTTTTGCGATCATTGATTGAAGATGTGGCAAATGTCTTACCATTACACGATATGTCTGCAAGTGATTTTCTTGTGAAAGAAGGATGAATATGCCTGTTATAGAGGGAGTTTAATAATAATTATTAATAATAATTATTATAATAATAATAGTCGGTATCTAGTAATATGGTTTAACCCGTGCAGAAATTTCCCTATTTGTGACAGATTACCGATCTGGCCCAGATCGGTTTTAAGCGGTCTGGCCCGGGTCGGGGATAATTGCGTGGCCCAGAGCCGTGCCAGACCGGGCTCGAGTTACTTATTGCAACGCTCGAGGCGCCACCGCAGCATTATTTTGGAAAATACAATTTCTCAATTTTGTAAACACTTTCTGAGTCAATTTTCATTGTGAAAATGCTGATGAAGGTTATATTATGATTTAAATTGAAAATAGTTGACAGAAGACAATGCCTTAAAAGAGCACACTAAGAATTCGGAAACACCGTGCGATTCCACCCGACCTACGAAATGTAAATGAAGGTAAGTTATTCATTCAGTGTTTATAATATTTATGGTGCGTCGAAAATTAACCTCAAAATTATAATATAAATTATTATTATATCTTATATAATATATCTTATATAATATAAATTATTATTATATCTCAATGTTTATATTTCTAATTGATATTTAAATAAATATATTAAATTGATATTTAAATTTCTTAGTATTTGCATTTTTTACTAAATATTAAAATGATATGTGACATTAATAGGGCACAGGTCTGGCCTCGGGTTGGGCACTGACCAGGCACCGATCGGGCTTTTGAGTTCGGCCCCGGTCGGGGCGTGTGTTTCATCAGCGGTCTGGCACAGACCAGGTTCCCCGATCTGGGCCCGATTTGGCCAGATCTGGACCGGATCGGGCCCATGGTAAAATTTCTTCACGGGAATGATGTTTCAACATGATTATTTGCATATTAATGATATAGCAGAAATACTTTTTGGACCACACGGAAGGTAAACTACCGGAATCCTGTGCTTGGCACTTACTTATGACACGCTCATTTACACGTAAATTAGATTTGAAATTTATTCGAACGAATTAAAGGAGTGCAGAGTACAGAAAGTGAGTCGTTCAATAAAGCGTGAAGTAATATTTCTTGAGGGTAAGTGGGAAAGTGAAAAAGCGAAAAAAGTATAAAAGTTAACCCTTTGATATCGTCGTTCCACTGAACGATGAGATTGATTTCGATAAAAGTAGATTATCCTTGAGTGTTACGTATCGATAAAAGCACATTTTTTCATTTTATGGATGTTCTATCTTCACGACATTGTTTAGAATTTAAAAATCAGCCTTTTCAAGAATCAAGTTTACTTTACATGAAAAGTTTTCAATCCTTATAGTTAGAAAGCTGCAAACTTGAGAGAAGTAAAAGGTGCAAAAAAATGTTTTATATTTAGAATATCCTGCAAAGATTTCTGTCAATATGTCACCTATGACGCATATACATATATATGAACATTCATATGTAGATACAATAACAACTTTTCCTTTCTATTCGAATACCGCCAACTACTATACATACTTGGACTATTTTAAAAGAAATTTTAAAAATCTGTTCCGTCTACAGATTTGTTTAATATTCATCTGCGTATTGATTTGTTTGAAAATATGTTTCAATCAGCTTGGACTGTAAGAATTAAAAACTTAATGCAAATTATTTATATAAATCATGTTTATTATTTGTAGATAAGGAAATAATTTCCTAGAAATTTATAAAAAGGCTTGGTTCGAGCATTGAACTCCAAAGGTCGACGTTGCTCAATATTCTTTAGAAAATTTGCATTTTTCAATGTCAGTAATTTAACATACGTGAAAGTATTAGTATTATAATATGTATATTATTATGTTATTCTATTGAAGTTCAAGTATCAAATGAATTTTTCTTACATAAAACTCATTCTATTTTTCTCACTGCTATCAGACTGACAATAGAATATTTCTACGCACTGAATCGTGTCAAGCCAAATAAGTAATTTTATTTTATTATGAGAGCGAATTGGAGACCATCTGTTGAGCGAAATGAAAATTTTATTGGGTGATGACAGAGTAAGTGCACATAAATAGAAATCCGCATCACCATTGATGGTTTCGACAGCATAAGAATCGATCGACACTTCCAATATATATCCAGAGAGTCGTGTTACACTGCAAGGAAACAACTACGATAAAAAATATCTAGAATCACAGCCACTACTAATTGCAGATTTAGTTTGGATGGAGTTTTTAAAAATATTTTCACCAAGTGACAATAGAACTTGGAGATCATGTTGGACACGCCTGATTAAAAAATGCCCTAAGTAAATTACAACATTCCAGAGCACTTATTGGTCAACACTTGTAGATCGTGTCGGGCACCAGTTATGCTAATTTTATAAGTATCATGTACTGTAAATTCTTTACTTTCAATTTCAAATCACTCTTTCGACTAAGTGGTCATAGTTTCAGGAATTAGTCATAGTCAGGAGAATATAAATATTTATATTTAAATTTATATATATATATATAAATATAAATATAAATATATATATATATATATATATATATCATGTTACATTACTATGTAATTATATGTTTCATGATACATTGTATGTAATTACGATATTACATCTTATGACTTGTCACACCATGATTACCCTTTCTTTAAAGACAAATTTATTTATACCGCAGTGTTTTGAAATTATGTAAATAACGTTGAAATAGTTTTCGTTCAAATCTCGCAAGTTTTTATATCATATATTTTATATCTTTGGAAGGATAAATTTTAATCGTTCCTTTGTAGTCGAATAAAAGCTCTTTTTATCATTGCATAATTTATCTGCACTTGTTTAATAAATGTGATCGATCGATTTTATTGAGAGTTGACAATACACACAGAAAGATTATAAATATATCTTCAAAAACAGATGAAAGGTAGAGACAAAGTTTTATATACATTTTTAAAATGAATTTTTGCACAAACAAGTATAGTGTCTTGACATTTTAAAGAACATATGTTACGAAGTATTAAATCGTGAAATCAAATGTCAATAGTAAAGAAATTTATTCATAATAATGCTAATTTGCTAACAAGAGGTGATAATAAATGATTAGAAAAGATAAAAAAGTTGACACCTTGTATATTATTGCAATTATAAATTTTGATATCCTATTTGTCAACTGTAAATCATTTTATTAAGTTAGTCTCTTAATGTTTGGAAGCTTGAACATTGTAGATAATTCTTGAAGCTAAATGTGTCTAAAAGATCTATTACAATCATTCTCCGACTTAAATATCGTTCAAACAACTACGGGGTTAAATATGATAAATTGAGCTATAAATAATTAGTATTCAAGGTTATTCTTTCTGTCAAATCTACTTATTATTAACTTCGATGTACATCAAGAGAATTAAGTCTCAACAATATATTGACTAATTATCCGGTAGACACTTGAGCAAACTTTTATTCATATATAGAAGCAAAAGCCAGTCAGTGCAAATATTACATTGAAAGTGATGATGCTTATTTTTCAGAAGCAATTACAAAAACACCTGAGTTCGAAGAAATACAAGAAAAAGTTTTTCCATTTAAGGAAAACTTGAATGAAAATGTTCTGAAAATGAGCAAAACACTTTTAGAGTTTCAATCCTTGAATGCACTTTTTATCAGATTTACGTCTTCGATAAAGCGCAAGTATTTATAACTCAGATGAGATTTATCATCAATCAATATCTCTAGTTTTCTTTGTTTCACAGTACATTTTATCGCTGTAGCTGTACTTTCTTTCCAGAATGTGAATACGAAAAGCTTTTAGAACGAATTTGAAAAACAATCGAATGGAGATGGTATATTCCTAATGGAAATATTCCCACCTTTTTTCACGTTACTGTTACTTCCTCTCATTATATAATGTTAAACTGTATTAAAAGTGGAATTTGCAATTTGACTTTCCTCTGAGGCTTATCCGTAACACCGTGTTACGGATAAGCCTGATATTTTCGGGGAGATGTCGATTCACCTCGAAAGGTGAAGGCATTTGATTAAAATTGAGATTAGGGTCGTTGACTGCTAGCACATCTTCGCCATATGTTAGAGTTGATCCGATACTATTTACGCAAAAATTGTCTGATAAAAAGCAACTCGTCGACCTTCGATATAGACTTATGCCTTCTCGCGGCGACTGGCTCCGTCTCTCGAGTGTGTGCAGCACGGTTGCCAACTTTCACGTATCATAATACACAGTGGAAGAATGTGGTTTCCCTTTCAAATTACAAAATGCTGTGAACGCTGAGCGCACTTCCTTCGGCAATGAGGATTTTTTGTCCAATACGGCTTGTGGGGTGAATGGGGAGCTTTTGCTTGTTGTCGAAACCAGCGACTTTTTTTTTTAATAATAAATATATAATTATTAAATGTTTAGCAATATGTGCGGTGTAAGAGAGGAGATTTTTTAAGAGAAGAACGACGGGTGAAAGACGTGACAAGGTTCTTGCGGTCAACTTTGCCTTTGCTTGGCATCTAGACGGCGGAAAAGGAAGGCGACACGGAGACGACGTCTAAGGCCGCCTCAAAGACGCCTTCGTCTGCAATTTATCCAAAATTATACACCTTTTTTCATGGAAAAATGATTTTTTGACGGAATGTGAACCCATTTTTCTATGGGACGTTGATTATGAAGATTTAGAAATTATTTTTTTTTTGAAGAAGGCATTCGACTTGCGCCATCAAATAGTGCTACTGATGACCTCTTAATACGTTATATTTTGGTAGATGTAATGATATAGTAATGTGTATATGTGCAAGAGTTAACAAAGTAGCCTCGGTTTGGGTTCCCAGCTCTAAAAGTCACTTGCACTTTCGAAAATATAGCCTGGGGGCTGAATCTCCTGTTGAATAGACAATATACTCACCAGGAATATGACCCTGGCCTGATTTACGAGAGACCGAATTACATAAATTATTAGATACTACCTAAACTAACAAGTGTAACTCGATTCGAAGTTTTAGCCCTCTTTTAGCCCTGCTATACCTAATTAACTTATTTACTGAAGTAATTTAAGAGATTAAGGATGAGGGTATCTGTAACTTGTTACTTTCTTATTTTCTAACTGTAACTGCATTAGTTCCTTTTTTTAGTAACTTCCTTTTTACTTTAATTTTTCTTTTCTTTTAATTTGAATTTCAAACTGGAATCGTGTAAGTTCAAATAATGTATGTATTTCAAATGTATTCTATTTTGAATACTGCAGATAAATTTGAATACTGGGAATATAAACATGATCGATTTAACTATTTTTCTGTCAGTGATGTATGTTATTGTATATTTTCATTGAATATAAATATATGTACATTTGAATTGAATACACATATAGGTGCATTTTTTCATAAGCTTTGATCCATTCCAAATTTAAATTAAATAATAACTACACATATTTATTATTAAGCTTCAAAATTGTCTTGATATTTCATTAGATTATCAGAATTCAATTGTGTCGAAAAATCATTTATAATTGAAATTGAACATTCTCTCAAAGTGCAGCGAGAAAGGGATTTTACAAGAAGTTTATACGACACATGTCTTATAAATACACATACACATAAATATGTATATAGACACATATATAGTTTGTCTAACTCTACAAGTACTACGACTTTAAGGCACTCTCATTCGTCCCACGATATAGCATGACCGGTCCGAGTCACGTGATAGGAGGGTGATATGGTAGTCATGCAAGTACGAAAAATCGATATCGCGGAATTTATCGTGATTTTTTGATACACACACGTGCACAAATACAGAGAATGGTGTTATTTGTGTTGGTTGAAAAGTGTACGTTTTATCGTTGACTAGTACTCGCCGAACGGGTTTAGTTCAGAAGGAGTTCTACGATCTTCTTGCAAATGATTTCCTGCTGAAGATGATTTTATTAAAAGTTGAGGATGCTTTTCACAGACGAGAAGCATCGCCATTTATCTGGCAGATAAAATGGTTCGAAAATGTGGGGGAAGGGAGTGTCCCATCCTGTAATTCTTCGTACTGGCGCCTCCAAGTGCAGGAAACATCTTTCCTGTAAGATTATCAATACAAGTCTTCTCTATAAAATCAATTTCATATTTTAAGTTAAAAGAGACAAAATTAGAACGTATAATTAAACAAATGGTCGAAGAGGGAATCTATTATTTCCTCTAAGCATTACTTAAATTGAATAAGCTTATTGTGAGAAGGAAACAATTGGTCCCTTCTCTGAGCAGCAGGTGTAACAATAATTATATCTCGATGAAACATCCTCACAACCCTCATTTCACCCACGAGTTATATTTTACGAACAATATCGGATATACCTGTCTGCCGCAGGTGAAAGTAAATAATTGTTATTAGCTCTTTTTACTCCTTTCAGAGAACATCTTTAAAATTAAGCCAGCGTATATCTCCACTAATAATATGATTTATATTTAGAACTGTGCAAACCATCTAAAGATACAGAAAAATCTACATTCATCTTTAGAATGAAAACATGAATATAGAAAATGAAATTATTTTAGAGAGCACTTATTTATGATATTTACAAAGTTCTTTTAAAAGTGACTCTTTTATAAGATTTTATTTAATTATGTTCATAGTTTAAAATTGCTTCTGCAAGGACATTAATTATAACGACTGTTGTCTTAAAAGGCTTACTTTTAATTAACAATTAATTAAATTGTACCTGAATAGTTGCTGCAAGTTCACTACCAAAACCACATGTCATTGGTGCTTCATGAGCGATGATAACTCTACCAGTTTTTTTCACCGACTGTAACAGAAAATAAATAAGTAAATAAATAAACTGTATTTAGAAATATTTCAAATATCCTCTCTCCAGTAAATAAAATGAATTTAAGTAAATTCTAGTTATTATAAATGTGGAAAGATAAAACGTGGAGTTAAAAGGAAGATTTTTCCTCATATTTTTTATTTGTGCAACACCCATTCATATAATAGGTATCTTAGATTTGCGATATATATGTGTATATGTATTTACTGCATCCGAACGAGTTATCACCTCTCCAATAGGTACAGTGCTATCACCCAAGACCTTCAACAGTGCGGAAAAGGATAAATAGTGAAGCATCTCGTTACGCTGCGCTGGATGTAATAAAATAAGCTGATAAAGGCTATGAACAACCTTTAGAGCCTTATATCGATGAGAAATAGACGATTTAGCTTTAGAGTCCTTCCTAATTAACTTTTTATTATAAAATATCTCGTTCTAGAGAAAATTTCTAGAGAACGTACGTAAAACTGGTGATAGGGTAAGAGCACCAGTTATTGGCACTGCAATTTAGTTGTTGGCACCCACCTCTAATTAGCTTTGAAAAACAAAAACAAAGAAAAAACGAGAATCTCGTTTTTAGCAATACAGAACGAGACGAGAATTCTCGATCGTTTTTTTCAACGTAGAAAAACCTATATACTTAATGATTGATCTATATACTTAATGTTTTGAATACATCTAAATATATGTTTGGGACAAGTCCCGTTTTTTGTCTCTGGATTTTTAATATAGAAAATTAGACAATTATAAAATAATAATGCTCCTTTCTATCGCAAGTTTTCTTTCCGTCATTTAGTCTATTGTTGTTTGTGTTAATTTTGAAGTCTCAAAAGAGAAATTGATTACCTCGCAGACAGTCTCTACGTCCCACGGGAGAATAGAAACAAGGTCTATGACCTCACAGGACACGCCAAGTTTTTCTTTGGCGAGATCAGCCACCTCTTGCAGAACATGCACCTGTGTACCCCATCCAATCAAAGTTACAGCATTTCCTAAAGAAACAAGAGAACTTTACAAAATCAAAAATAATGATAACTTTTTTCGCAGTTTCGCAGTGGATAGTGAAAGAGTGTTGGAGATTTTGATGGAAACATTATAAGACAATTCTATTGTGTGCAGAGGACTGACCTTCTCTTAGAACTTCTGCCTTGCCGATGGGGATTTTATAAAAAGCGAGAGGAACTTCCTCGACTGCTGATCTGTATAAAACTTTTGGCTCAAACACAATGCAGGGGTCAGGTTCCTCGATACAACTCAGCAGCAGTCCTTTCGCCTGTCTAGGTCCTCGAGGCACAACCACCTGTGTCAGTATTCTAAAATTAGAGTCTGATATTCTATTATAGGAACTATGCAAAAAAGAACCATTCATTTTTTGTTTGACAGTGACCGTAATGCGTAATATGCCAGATCCGGATTAATAGATCCGGGCAGACTAGATTACATATACGTCAAAAGCGACAATAAACCCGTTTACCTTAACAACAATTTTATAATTTCTTATTTCTTATCTAAGGCCAAGACGCAATTTTTAACGTATAGGTAATTAATTTTTAATGTTTTTAAAGAATTTGAAGGAATTTTAAAGGAACGCAGAAGAATTTAATGATACGAAATTTCTTTTTATTGCATTTACACACAGACATCTCCAACTTTCTTTCCTTTCACTCGCCTATGAGATCAATTATTATCTCATCCTACTTAGCCATAACGCAACTCTTCTTTCATCTGATTATGAAAAATAAAAGTATGATCATTATAAAAGTATTACTCCACTTTACTAATCTTTACACCACGTGTTGTTCAACGCGTTGTTGCTATGAAAGAGAACAGATCAAGAATTGCATCAATTTTCAACAGTTTGCATAATTGTTCATATAACGTGTTCCACTTTTTTAATGTGAAGGAATTTCCATTATTTTTTATGCACAAATTCAAAAAAGTATATTCTTGGTTGCATATCATGTATTTATGTTTGAAATAACTGCAGTTATAAAGATACATGTATCTTTAGGTCAATCATGCCAGATTAATCAACAAAAATGTCCTCAAATCATAAGATCAAAATCAGAATGAAAAACTCCATTGAAAGTTACCGAAAAGAAAGTGAAGAGAAGAAATAAATCAAGTAGATGATTTATAAAGAAAATTGTTTGTATTTTAGCAAGAAATTCGAATGGGTCAACGCGTAAAGGCTAAATACTGTCCATAAATCGTAGTAAATAACATTTATGCGTGTGTATGCGTTCAAGGAAACATATATGGTTTTACGAGCCTACTAGAAAAAGGCTGCAATCGTGAAAAACTTTCTTCATGAATATATGTATGCGCATCAATACACGTACTATGTGTCGTGTAATATTCATTGAAGCTTTGATTTAGTTTCCGCATACAACCGGTGCGCTGATGATGTAAAGACACCATTACATTCGAATATACATGCACACTTGAATCGATTAAATCCATCCAACGTCTCAATCCTCAGTTTTCACATTTCGATGAAATTGCACCATTTGCACCTCCTAATAAAATACCTAGTACGAGGCAGGTTAAATTCCGATCCTTGTATGTTTCGATCGTGTGAAATGACTCAAGTCATATTCTTATGGAGATAATTAAAAGGGGTTAACGAGGGGTAATTAATGTCTGGAAAAATCGAATTTAATGATTCAGCCGCAATTATAGCCAACCGGAATGTGTCGTACCTGATAATAAGACAGTCGTGCGATAATTACAGATATTATCGGTTATTTATTCGAAAGGTGAAAAATGAATCTTGGTTTTGCAATGCTTCTGTGCAAATATACTCCAGTGTTGAAGCATTCGTTACAAGTAATGATAACGATTTTTTTAGAAGAGAAAATAAATAGTACTGTATTTTCAAATTATATTAAAAATTTCAAGTGATCAGTTTCATTGTATTAAAATTAAATGAAATAAATGCAATTAAAATGGAATATTGATTTCGACTTGGAAATAATTCTTTGATATCCGACGTATATATTATATATACAATAGAAAATTGTTAATATATGTTTCCGCCTCGGTAATTCGATTTATATCAGTCAAGCAATACAAAAAGGAGAGTGTCTTTTGTTAGTATGTAGGCTATAGGTTCTAGATGTACTATTGATTCTTTTCAATGGGTTCTTAGCTATTGTTCACTATCTACTTCAAGTTGACCTTTTTTTATTCATTCCTAATTCCTATAAGCGAAACACTATCAAACATATATAAATAAAGTAAATTTTAGAAGAGACTCTAGATCCTCTATTATAGTTTTGCATTTTTCATTCCTGTTTGTATTTATTTTTATTCTTAACTGCTTTCAAACTTCTGTAATCTGATTGTTTATGCAATCTGCAGTATGTAAACTTTTAAATTCATAATAAGCTCTGTTTTCAAATCGAATGAAATTACATATATTGTAGATGAGAAGTTATATGATTTGAAGATTTTGCAAGACTTCGACTTGATTGATTTTCAAGGAAAGACATTGCAATTTAATTAAGATCAAAGAAGTTCCTTGAAACTTCAGAAGTCTTATTTGATAATACTTGTAACTTCATTTAAAAAATCTTCTTATTAAGAATTTGATGTTACTACACAGGAATTGATAATACATTGTTTATTTCGTTTTGAATTGTGGATAATGCAAAGTCGGTCAAATGAGGATTAGCCTGTATTGAAACGAGCAAAAATAATCCATAATTGCCTTTACGCGGTGTACCGGATTCTGTCTGACTGCACCCTGGGACGCAAACATGGCATGTAATAACGATGCATATAATAATTGTAGAGATAATAACCTTGAGTCCGGGAGTGTGGGCGAAGTAAGCTTCAGGACTTTGCGAGTGATAGAGAGCCCCATGTCCCACTGCTCCACAAGGTGCTCGCACTGTTAGTTTTCCACAATCAAATAAGCCGCCACTTCGATAACGCACCTTTGCTGCCTCGTTTACCAACTTTCAACAAAAAGGAAATCTTCCAATTATTAACAGAAATGTTTTCAAAAAAAATGTTTTTTTTTTAATTTGCATTTTATCATGACGAAATATTAAAGAAAGTAATTACATAGAAAATAAATTATATTTAATTTCCTGATGGAAATTAAATATAATTTTATGTTAGCTACTGATGATATTCATTGCCAGTTTTAGTTAAGAAAGAAATCTGGAAAAAAATAGCATTTTTGGATTTGAATTTTTACCTGATCGAAGGCCGGAAATATGTAATCGGCGAATTGAATTTCGGCAATGGCAGTGGCCCCGAGATTTGCCAAACCAATTCCGAATCCTGCTATTCCTTGTTCGCAAAGTGGGGTGTTAAAAACACGGTCGGTGCCGAATTTTTCTTGTAATCCCATAGTGCATCGAAAAACTCCACCGAATGCGACATCCTCGCCGAAAATTACTATAATAATTAGAAATTATAATAAATAAAATTCCAAAATGTTGAGATGAATAAAAATGTATTCTGCTCTTAAATTAAAATAAATGATTTTATGAATTTTCATCTTAATAATTGAATAAAGATCGATATATGTGTAGAAACGTAATTATGATATAATTCTATAATTTTAATTAAAAAGTATAATCGAGAAGACATAATTATTAAGTCGAAGCAATTAAACTGTGCTGGGCTAGATCGATAAACTCGGAAGGATTGATTCTTTTATAAATGAATATTATTAACATAAAAATAGAAAAAGAAGCTCACCGAAAATAAAGATAAAACAATTTTTATATTAATATTCACGAAAATATAAATTTACGAAAATAGAAAAAAAATATTTTTTACCAGCGGAAGAATCTTTTTCCATGGCAAGTCCCAGGGCATTATTTATTGCTTGAAACATGTTTAACCGTTTGGTTTCACCTGGAATTAATTAATTAATTAATTTTAATTCATTAATGAATTACTATTTGCGTGACTTGTAAAATTTATTTTGGAAATTATGACTTTGGTCACTTTGTTCAAAATTAGTCACTTTTAGTCACTGGATATTATGAAAAATGTATTAAATTAATAAAATTAAATTTACCTGCATTTTGTAATTCCTTATCAGGAACATATGTGAAGTGCATATTTCTAGCGGCATTTTGTAATTGGAAAGAAATTGGAATCAACCGCGAGTCGGTAATTCGTATTCGTGAACACAACTTACTGAGTATCATGATTGAGAAATACTGCTTTGAACTGGGGGCCGATAACGAGTCTAAATTATCAGCTCACATGAATAATGTTATTTACACACAATGTGGATTCCCAGCCCTTCTCTCTTTCCTCATAAAAACTTCTGTTATCGCTTTTCAATGCTATAAGTTTGTTTTCTGAGCTCTTTTACGAATTTTATCTTTAAATTTGATTATACTGAAAGCTCTTAGTCATTCTAACTATTCTACTACATATTTCTGAATTAGAAATATGTAGTACAATAAAAAAAGTGGAATGATAGTTTAAAGTGACGGCGTGGGGGTTTCACGACAGAGATTTCACTACCGGAACTAGATCTTTGTAGAACTGATGCCCCCGAGGCCCCCGAGTATAGGCACTTAAGGGCTAGTTTTAAGGGTAGTGGTGGGGCGAAGGCCCATCTTCCAGCAGAGCCTCGTCTCATATTAAGCGGTAAAATTGAAAATTTTATTGTGCTGTAGATAATTATAATTAAGATACAAGACTTAAAATATATACATATTCGTAAGATTATAAACGCATCACCATTTTTTTCCAATTTTCTTGAATTGGAATCTCTTCCTTTTAGAAAAGAGGATTGTATTTCCTGGAAATGTATAATTCTCAATCATAAAATTAATGATTAGTTGGTAGTTTGATATTGATAGTTTTAATTTCCATGTAATGATCAACTGCATCGATGCCTCTGTAAATACAATAAAAAATTATTAGAATGCATTTCTTGTAATGGACATTTCTCATTGTACTAATTAAAATATAATTACATTTCGCGACCAATTCCAGATTCTTTGTAGCCGCCGAAAGGTGTTTGAGCAGTGAGATTGAACCACTGATTGACCCTATATTTTTTTCATCATTATTTATCAATATTAGGAGATTTGACAGATATGAAGTGGATTTAATAAAAGAAATGTATCAGAATCATACCAAACAGTTCCAGCCTCAGCTGCTTTTGAAAATTCAAAAGCAATATCAAGGTTTTTTGTGAAAACACCAGCAACTAGTCCATAAGAAGTATTATTAGCCCTTTTAATTACTTCTTCCAGTGTATCGAATTTGAAAAGCGACTGCACTGGTCCAAAAATCTACAAACATTGTTATTAAATTAATTACAAACAAATAGAATATGATAAGTTCCAAATTAATCAATAATAATTAGGGCTTACTTCTTCTTTAGCAATTGTCATATCGTCTTTCACATTGGAGAAAACTGTAGGCTGTACGAAAAATCCAACAGTGCCGTGACGACATCCACCAGTTTCCAATTTTGCGCCTTCTTTCTTTCCAATTTCAATATAATCGATAACCCTTTTGAATATCCTATCATCAATCTATACAAACAAAGTTTCTGATTGTACATTAGTTTTCGATTACATGTATCATGATTTTTATTTTAACTTCATCGTAATCTTACCTGTGAACCATAGAAAGTATCAGCTTCAAAAGGTCCCCCCACTTTCAAAGACTTTGCCCTTTGAACAATCATGTTTACAAATTTGTTGTAAATGCTACTTTGGATAAATATTCTCGTCGGAGCCAAGCAAATTTGTCCTGCATTTAGGAAAGCCAGACAAGTATAAGTAGCAGCAAGTTCCACTGAAAAATAACAATTTGTAAACAATTTAGTTTCTATTAAGAAGAGAATATGGAAAAAAGATTAAAATTAGGGTGTTGGAGCCAAGTTCTAATCTAAAAATTCGATTTTTCATTTTACTCAACAAATATTAAATTTGAGATTTTTTCCCTCTGTAGAATTAGTCAATTTTTAATTAAAACTATGTGTACAGAGCGAGAAAATATGTAAGTCAAATATTTTTTAAGTAAAATGAAAATATTCAATTTTAAAGTTAGATTTTGAATTCTTCGTATTATGCAAAAAGTATCGAAATT
This sequence comes from Synergus gifuensis, assembly GCA_904066015.1. Taxonomy (NCBI): domain Eukaryota; kingdom Metazoa; phylum Arthropoda; class Insecta; order Hymenoptera; family Cynipidae; genus Synergus; species Synergus gifuensis. The sequence continues at coordinate 6,630,305 of CAJFCO010000046.1, forward strand.
AAATATTTTTTCGCTCTGTATGCAGTTTTATATTTGAAAAATCATTAGCGCTACAGAGCGAAAAACTATTTATCTATAACTATTTATTTAACTATTTATTTAACTAGTTATCTATAAATATTGTCTTACGGTCAGCGTCTTCAAAAACTACCAGTGGACTTTTGCCACCAAGTTCCAAAGTAACCCGCTTTAAATTACTTTTTGCAGAAGCTTCAAGTATTTTTCTGCCAATCTGTAATACAAATAAATTTTATAATCAATTATTTACGCTAAGTTATTTGAAATAAAAGAATGAAAGGCAAATTATACTAACCCCCACAGAGCCAGTGAAAGCAATTTTGTTGACATCTGGGTGCTCAGCCAAAGCTGAACCTGCAGTAGCACCGTAGCCAGGAACTACATTTAAAACACCTTTTGGAAGGCCAGCTTCCTTTGTAAGATTTGCAATGTAAAGAGCTGTTAAAGGTGTCTGTTCAGCTGGTTTCATTACGATTGTGCAGCCGGCGGCTAAAGCAGGTCCAATTTTCATTCCCACCATGGTTGTTGGATAATTCCAGGGAATAATTGAACCTACGACTCCAATTGGTTCTTTTCTCGTCATTACAAATACATCTCCATCTGTTTACAACAAGGATGAATTAGCAACAAATCTGTTAAATATTCAATCAATAAAATTCACAAGTGACAATTATGAAACCAAGCATAACATAATGAAACTAACAATAAGAACATTCAAAATAGAATAAGAGAATAAATTATACTGCAGTTGTAAATATAAGATTTTTATTGCATTTCCTATATGGATAATTTTTTCTCTTGAATTCAAGACATTATGTTTGCAGTCAGCAATATGAAATCTATTAAAAACCAGATTGCGCAATCGAAAGCAGAAGTTGCTTCAACCTCTTGATATAAAAATGATAATTGATAATCATCATATCTGATATATTTTTCATGACTTTTACTCTCTTGATTAAAAAGTTAAGCATATAATAAGACATAAGAAATTAAGAATCGAATTTGCTGTGCTTGAAATATGATGTTTAATATCACTTTGAGAAATGAAACAATTAATAAAGAAATTAAAAGAAAGAATGGAATAAAACATATAATAATTTATCATCCAATCATCTTACCAGATGGAATAGTGCTGCCATGGATTTTATCAGCACATCCTGCATAGTAACGAATCAATTTAGCTACTCTTTGAACTTCATCAACTGAGTTAGAAAAAGGTTTCCCATTTTCCAGTGATTGAATGCTTGCAAGTTCAATGATATTTTCATCGAGAAGATTTGCCAACTGTCAAGTCCAAATTATAAATATTAATTATTTAAATAAATAAAATTTCAAATTTTTAAATTACCTTGTTTAAAATTTCTCCACGAGCAGAAGCATCCATTTTTCTCCATACTGATCCTCTTTGGAATGCGGCTCTCGCAGCTGTTACTGCTTTATCTACATCGGCCTGTATTATAAAAAATTCTTGTTTTATTATCGAATTGTCTATAATAGGACACGAAAATTTAAGAATTATTATCACGTATTTGAAGATTTATGTATAATAGTATTTTCAAATATGTAAAAATGGTGATAATGTTATAATGATAATAATATGTCTAATCGAATAAACGTAATTTTCTGCAGATATTTTTCTGATGACAATGACGCATTAGAAAATATTTTATTATTTGCAACTCTTCTTCGAAGACATTCGGCCTTGAAGTTGAGTCATACATAGATTAAAATTTAATATAAATAAAAATATTTTGACATAAAAGTGTACAAAACTTTACCTTATCACCTTCAGCTACTTGGGAAATGATCTTTTCATTTGAAGGATTGATAACGTTGAACTTCTTTCCACTTACTGAGTCGCACCACTCATTATTAATAAAAATCTGTAAATATTTCAAAGCTTTAAAGTATTCGTTATTAAATATGTCCATGGCTAGGAAAACGTTCACAATTAAAATATCTTTACAGTGACATGAATCTTTTTTAGCGATTCTTTTTGACTAACCTATTCCAACTTTTGTTCAGGGACAAACATTTAATGAATGCTGGATACTAATCTCTCCACATTATATTTACAAATATGTATATATTATATCTGTAAAGATATCCGTTTCTCGAGATACAGAATACTTTAATATATTCTTTAGAATTAAAATGAAAAAGTGTTTTTCTAGATTTAGAAGATATATTTCTGAAGAGCAGAAAATTCTTTTATTCATAAGATCTACGCGATGTGAGTTTAATAACAATAGCTGTTCATAATATTTATAAATAAAAAATGACTATAGGTTTTTATCTGCAGTTACAAAATATTCAAAATTAATTTCTTCTCTATTTTCGTTTTGAATTTGAAAATAAAAGTTTTTATCTGACTTTAAAGTCGGGTAGACTATATTTTTTTCCTTCTTAAAATAGATAAATAGATAATAATCTAATAATAGTGAAGAGATAAGAATTTATAAGCTTCGTAAATAGAGCATTAGTAGGTCGAAAAAATTCCCCTTCCTCTTTTCAATTTTTTCCAAACTTTATAAGATTTCGTTATTTGTTCTAAAAAGTTGGACGACTAGCGCCTTTTTCAAAAAGTAAATAAAGGAGATCGTCACTGTTTTAGTTACGAGCAGGGGCGGCGCAGCCCATTTTTTCCAGGTATGGATTTACGATATAACACCCGGGGGGGGGGGGGGGGTTAAACCGAAATTTTTTTCTTTTCTTTTTCTTTATTTGAAAGAAACATGCAGAAACGCACGTGTACTTTGCGGCATTAAAAATTTAGAATTCCAAAACATTTTTTAAATAAAAATCATTATCTTTCCAGACAGTATTTCATGTATGGAATTTCCATATATGAAAATTTCCATGTATGGATTTATCCATGGCATCCATACTGTCTGCGCCGCCTCTGGTTACGAGCCTTTCACAAATTACATTTGTGCCTATCATTTAAACTTTAATTGTGAATATAAATTAACTTTAATTAAATATCTTGTTAATCCAGCCAAATTATAATTTTTAAACGATACTTTCATCGCTTTAATTATTTACTGGCGCATTCATCTTAGTTTTGATATGAAGTTTTTATTTCAAATTTTCATCAGCATTTATTCAAAAATCAAACCATATTCCATTTATTTATAATTAAATTAAATTCTACAACTCACTTTTGAATACTTTATTGTTGGATTCGGATTTGGCTTCATATCAGACATTTTGTATTATATTTATTATAAATCCGTCAACACAATTCCGTGAGCAAAACTGCACTAAACGAGCAGGCAGACTCCACTTTCCAGACTGGATGACTGGAGAGTGGAACAGTGGATATACTGGAAATCAGTTTTGAGATCTTATACACATAGTCGCACAGTATACTCCTTCCATATTTTCTTCTATATTTATATATGTATGTACAATTGTTGCCAGGTCTGCAGAATAGTGTACTAAAATAATTATTTGCGACTTAAGATGTCTAAAGACATAAATTAATGTAATTAAAGTTCTGATAATTTCTGTAATCATTTTTCGCTGAGCTACAGTGACTTAGCAACTTACTTTCACTCTATGTTTATCATATTGAGCAATATTTATTTAGATCTCAATACAATGTTGAGAATAAATTCAACTTAGACTTTCAACTGAAAATTGTCAACTATAAGTTGCTGATTACATCAGTAATAAATGAGAAAAATTTTCTTATGTAAAAAAGGCTTTTAGTTCAAAATGTTTTCACTTTAATCGTCTTGTTATGAAATAAAAGCAAAATGTAATAAGAAACCTTACTATGTTATGATATCTTATTTTTCAGCAAAAGATACATTACCATGATCATTCCGGATCCATTTACCGCAGCTATAAAATAGTGGTTAAAACAGGTTTCTGACGGTTACATCAATTTTGAAAATAGTTATGATTCTTATTGCAACTTTTATGTTTAAAACTTGAGCTCTATTGGAAACCTATAATTATCAAATCTAATCTCTGTCTTATTTTTCTTCGTTTATTTTTTTTCTATATACGCATTTACTTTGAATTGAGAAAACAATATGTCCTAATAATGTATCATTTTTTTTAAACTGCTCTACTTCTGGTCAAAGAAAATTGCGTTCCGGTTTAAAAAATAATTTTTATAAATATTATCAAATGACATATCCGGCGGTAACTTCATTCTATAGATTATTTTTGTATTTATTATCAGCTTTTATAATCTACTTTGGGGCGACATCTGTCTCTTCTGTTCTGTGATTTACCACGCCAAGTCTCAATACTCTCAATTATAGTTATAATCAGTGTGAGAGATTTTATAGTGACGTGAACAATAATTATTGGTGAACGTTGAAAACTTTCTGTGCTGCAAGTTTTTATCAGTTGCGTTGTTTTATGCAATTACCGACATTCAAGGCCGACTTGTAACTGCTACAATTTTTCATCATTCTGAGCTGGAACACATTCTTCTTCAGACTTTTGCAGAGAAAAGTTTTAAATTATGGCGAATCCTAAGCCAACTATCAAATATACGAAGGTAAGAGATTTAATTTTGCAGTTTTAAATTATAGAGTCAATGTTCACTTACAAACGAAGGCTACTTTGATTTTATTAAATAAAACATGTATAAATTATGATGAAATCTGTTTTTATGAAAATATTCGAAACCTCACCATTCCTTTGCGATCTATTTAAATCCTAAAGCAGATATTCATTGTCAAGATGTTATCAGGAAAGTTTTCTGGGCACCGTTCAGACGTATAGAATTTAGCTGGAAAATATAATATTTAGACAAAATTAGTACATAAAGTTAAGAATTTTTTAAAACTAATTTAAGGGAGCCAAGTTCTAATCTAAAAATTCGATTTCTCCATTTTACTCAACAAACATTAAATTTGGAATTTTTTTCTCTCTGTAGAATTAATCAATTTTTAACTAGAATTATGCGTATAGAACGATAAAATACCTAATTTAAATATTTTTTAAGTAAAATGAAAATATTCAATTTTGAATCTAGATTTGAATTCTTCGTTTTATGTAAAAAATATTTATCTATAATTTTCGTTGAGTAAAATGGAGAATGGAATTTTGAGCTTAACACTTGGGTCCAACACCCTTAATGTTATTGAATATATAAAATTTCAACTTAACTTTCAGTTATTCATCAATAACGAGTTTGTGGATGCTGTAAGTGGAAAAAAATTCCGGACCATTAATCCAGCGAATGAAGAAGTTATTGCTGAAGTTGCTGAGGGAGATAAAGTATGAAGATTGATAAACTCTGATAGCCTCTAATAAAAATCTCAAAAATCACTTTCCTCAAAAGATTCTTTTTTGAAAAATGAATTAGAATACAACATATTAAAATATGAAGACTATCAACATTTAATATTTAACTTTAGAATTTTTCCATTTATAAAATATCTATAAATTTAATCTATTAATGAAATAAATATTTTCAAAGGCTGATGTCGATCTCGCTGTTGCCGCTGCAAAAAAAGCATTTTCAAGGGGATCGGAATGGCGAAAAACGGATCCATCTGCTCGGGGTAAACTCATGAACAAGGTATTCATATTATATAAATTATGAAAATATTAACAAGAAAATTCTTATGTAAATTTTTTAAACTGAAGAACACTTTTTCAGCTAGCTGATCTTATTGAACGGGACGCGACCTACATAGCCAATATTGAAACTTTAGATTGTGGAAAAACATTCACGAATTCTTTGCTTGATATAGAAACGAGTGTCAATACAATTCGTTATTATGCTGGTTGGTGTGATAAAATACATGGAAGTACAATCCCTGTTGGTAAGATTAAAAAGTAATTAAATTGATAATTATTTTAAAATAGCTTTACATAGTAAACATCATTACTTTTAACTTTAATTATCATTTATCTCTTCATGTCCAAAGATATTTCTGTATTAAAAACTCATTTCTGATTTAGACGGTCATAACTTCGCGTTGACCAAAAAGGAACCAGTTGGAGTTGTGGGTCAAATAATTCCATGGAATTACCCAATCGCAATGGCCTCTTGGAAGCTGGGTCCAGCTTTGGCTACTGGTTGCACTATAATTTTAAAACCAGCTGAGCAAACTCCTCTCAGTGCTCTTTATGTGGCATCTCTTGTTAAAGAAGCTGGATTTCCTCCAGGAGTTTTGAACGTTATTGCGGGATATGGACCTACAGCCGGTGCAGCTATTTCAGAACATCCGGATGTTAACAAAGTCGCTTTTACTGGATCCACTGATGTAGGAATTAATTGAAATTTGGTTTCAAATATTTTTGATCAGTTGTTATTCAAGATTTTAGGTCCAAATTTCCTATAACTAGTAAATTTAATTTTCTTCAGGTGGGACATCTAGTTATGGCAGCCGCAGCGAATAGTAATTTGAAACGAGTCAGCCTTGAACTTGGAGGTAAAAGTCCTCTTGTGATTCTCGATGATGCCGACAGTATGTTGAAAATAGGATTTCTAAAATCCTTACAATTTCTTTAAACTTTCAGATCTGGTTTTATTCTACGTGTAAAAATCATTCAAAAATAAAATTATTTTCAGTAAATGAGGCCGCACAAATTGCTTACAATGCAATTTTCGATAATCACGGACAAAGTTGCTGCGCCGGGTCTCGTACTTTCGTACAATCAAAGATTTACGACAAATTTGTAAATCGAGCGAAGCAGCTTGCTGAGCAGAGAAAAGTTGGGGATCCTTTTAAAGTTGACGTCGACCAAGGACCTCAAGTCGACCAGCAAATGTTTGATAAAGTTATGGGGCTGATTAAATCTGGAAAAGAAGCCAAAGCGAAAGTCGAAACTGGTGGAAACCGTATCGGCAACGTGGGATTCTTTATAGAGGTTCTTAATTTATGATTTAAATACGTTATCAATTATAACAAAATTGTTTAAAATTTTTTTAATTAATTTTTTAGCCCACCGTCTTTTCAAATGTAACTGATGACATGAGAATTGCCAAGGAAGAAATTTTTGGACCAGTGCAAAGCATTTTGAAGTTCGATACACTTGAGGAAGTGATTGAGCGTGCGAATAGCACAAAATACGGTCTTGCGGCTGGGATAATCACGAAGGATATTGAGAAAGCTTTGTTGTTCGCGCAAGCCGTCGAGGCTGGAAGTGTTTGGTAATTGTTACTTTTGCTGATTTGATTTAAGTTTATCCTCAATTAGCGTTAATCTAGTTCTACTTATGGATTTATTCTAAATTATAGGGTTAATTCCTATGATGCCATAACGGCTCAGACACCTTTCGGAGGCTTCAAATTATCCGGAATTGGGCGAGAACTGTAAGTATATGAAGACTTTTTAAAAGGATCAAAATTCACGTTGAGGAAAATTGTAATATACTTTTTTATATTTCAGCGGCGAAGAAGGCCTGAAAGAATATCTTGAGGTCAAGACAATTAGTATTAAACTTCCATAAATTACTGAAGACCATTTTATACTTCATGATTATATTTTTACTACTGTTTGTTAATAAAGAGTAATACAAATTAAAATGTATATTCAAAGTCTTTCTTTGATAATTTCTCTCATTTTACATTTTAAGATAATTTAAATGTGTTATTTAAGATTTGAAATCAGTTTTTATTGAGAAGAACTTTTTACAGAAATACGGCATCTGTTCCATTGAGTCCGTACTTATCAAAGAACAACAACATAAGCGTTATTGTACTAAAATATAACAACGAATTGTAATGCACTGATTATTAAGCAGTGCTCATGTTCTAGCTTTCTTTTACAAGGTTTGTTGAAGTACCTACACGCTTTTAAAGGGCGATCAACAATCAACATCATCTGGAGGGATTCCTAGTTCTGCATCGGTCCACATTTCCGGTGCAGGAAGATCAAAACCCTAGGAAAATAAAATAATCAGATAATTCATTTTAAACTCTTCGTTTTTTTTATCTTTACAAAAAGATCAGGTATTAAATCAAGAATGGGTTTGAGTAATGAATGATTGTTTGTACACAGTATATAGTGTCAGAAAATTCAAAGAATAAATACCACTAAATGATGCCAATCGTGCCAACAGTGCCACAGAATCCACCACCAGGCAAATCCGCCACCAATTTCGGCTGCAATTAAAGCCTGCTTGATGGGTTTTCCAGCTACCCGATAATTCCATCTGTAAAATAATGTATGTTATTTAAAAATGACAGCAACACTGCAAAAAATCACGATGAAAATTTATTACAAGAATGAGGGGGCATAAAATTACTAATGATAAATGTTGTAATTTTACGCTAAAAGGATGAAAATAATACATATAACGTTGTAAGTTTCACATGATTTTGTCGTAAAATTTCAACGATAAACATGGTAAATTTACATCGATTACCGATTTTACATATTTTAACATATAATATAAATATATAACAATTAACTCAAAGAAATATAGCAACTAACCTAAAAAAATCACCAATTACATAATTTGTTGTACTTACGGCCCGTGCCAATTATTTCTCACTTGTTGTTTATTGATAACTGTGTTTCTTTTTAAGGTGCTCTGTACTGCATTTTGCAATAATTTCGAGCCCCGAGACACCAACATTATTAAAAATGTTGTTGCCAATTGACATATAATCCCGAAGGCTAGCTGGGCTAGCAGCTGAAAATTTTACAGCGCCCTCAGCTCCAAGTGAGCAAATATTAAATCATTTCTCAAATCTGTTGATCCTAGTTGGTAATAAAGAAATTTAATTTATTTACATTGCAGATAAAAAAAGCATAATCATTTAAAAAATATGTATATAATATAAATATTTATTTATTTTATAAATATTTTGAAAATTATATTCTTATATTCTATAAACTTAAATTAATATTATTAAAATGAGTCTCTATACCAGAATAAGAAGCTATACTATATAATATGCCTTTTCCAGTTATTTATTATATTATTATATACTATATATATATTATAAGTTATTATAATTAAAATATAATGTTATTATATTCTACTATTAATTTAAAAAACCATGGAAATAATAGTTTTCTACAATAGATCTTCAAATAAATTAAATTTTGAATGTTTTTAATATGAAATTCACTTGTCCTGAATTAATGGATCGATTTCAAACATTTTTCCCGGGCTTGTTCCCTTATAATTTATCATTAAAACAATATTTCCATTATTTAATATTTTCTGTATATACAGAAAATTAAAATAAAAACCGTTTGAGATCATACAAGTCATAGAAAAATAATGACCCTATCCCAAATCCCATTCCCATCTCAGCAAAAGACGCTACTTCTATTTTCGAGGCCCGGGGATTTCGCTCTAAAATTGAATTACACTTTTTACTCGAATTGACGCCTAATCAATAAATTCGTTGAACTCTCTGTGGAGTGCTGCCACATACGGGGGTTTCTATCCATTTCCATCTATTCACCTCTTGCTTCTTCTTTCGAGAAAAATTGACTACTTCCACCACTTACTACCAGTTCGCGCTCAAAACAGCCAATCCCGTTGTTTGTGGGGTGGGAGGGGTGGCGCTCGTGTCGCCATCTCGCGTTCTCAGTCGTCAGTCGTCTCCTATCCGAGGTGCAGGTGGAGGAGGTCTGCTCGCCATATTTGTTGTTGTCGTCGATGGGGTAGGCTAGCCAGGAATTAAAATCGGTGACAGTGCGGTGATAGTGCGTTAATCCTAATCAAAGGAACGACTTATCGAGCGCGTGTGAATGCCGGTCCAAGGTTTCCGGGAGGTTCCACAACCAGGAAGCAATATGTCTCTTACATAAAACTGACGGGGCACTCATTGTCAGCTGTCCTGTTCTGTTTTCGAGTGCGAGTGTGTATCAACCGCTGACTCGGTTTTATGTTGGTGATTGTAGTAGGGTGTCCAGTGAGTTAGGAGCGGACGACATCAACTTTATATAGAGAGCAAGGTAAAAATAACCACAACATATAAAACAAGGGGTGAAGTAATCTCCAGAGTGAAAGATTAGTAACGTATTTTCATTACAAAGTTGTACAATTTTCAGTGAACGCGTCAAAGAATTAAAAAATAGTTCAAAGAAGGGAAAACGAGAATCAGTCCTGACATTAGCATGACACTATGTTCAGAAAAGTTTTCTACTTGTTGTTAAAGTTGTTGTGTTGTGGAAAAGAGATAGTTTGGTGAAAACAACCCAAAATCAAGAAAGAGCGACTGAGAGGGATAAAGATACAGAAAGACAGAAAGATAGAGGGGTGGATCCTCTTTATGGGGTCGGGGTCGTCGCACGTTCTTGACGTGAGATTGTCGACCCGCCAAGGTCCTTGTGCTTTGACTACCGACGCGATAAATACAATACACTCGAGTCATTCGCGTGTTGATTCCAAACATAACCTAGCCCAACACTCCATTTTACAATCGCGAGATAAATCCCCGGATGCGGATGATGTTGGACGAAAACAAACGGCCATGATTTTGAGGTAGAACTAACCTAGCTTAACTTGCGATCAGAATTTCTCGATTTATGATTGCCCTTGAAAGATGGAGGATTCACACACTGTTATAGTTGAAATTATAGTTTTTTGAGAAGTGTCAATTAGGTAAAAAGTCTGCTTGATTTGGGTTTCTATAAGAGGACATCTTGGCTGTTAGAGTAGTTTTTTTTTTTTTTTTTTTTGTAAACGAGCTTTGGCCTGGGAAACAGGGAAAAGGGGAGGGTGAAACTGATGGTTTGGCTGGAAGAATCGATATGCTTTCACGAAGGAAAATCAGCTGTTCAACTCTTATCCAACGGTATGAGTCCGAAGAAAAACATTTGGTGGATTTTAAAGAGCACAGCTGTTAACACCCGGTAGGTCTCCGTGAATCTTTCATCCAGATGGGTTTCCTCTTTTTTTTATTTTTCCTCTCGCTCTCTCTCTTTCTATCTTACTGGTGATTGGTGTTGTAAAGTAAAATTGTAAAGTAAAGGCATTGTAGTCAAAATTTTATTGAAACAATTAAAAGTTCAAAACCTGAAACGAAAACAAATGAAAGTAAAATATAGGACGGAATCATCGGTATTAAAACTATGCTTGAAAAATTCTGAATGTTCTTGTTGTTATAGGTTGTATTTTAAACTAGAAACAGCTTTAAAATATTGATTCATTTGGATTGAAAATAATTCTGTATGAAAGACAATTGTTATGTATATGTATAATGTATATTATACACGGATGATAAGCTGCAATTATTTTAGTGAAAATCAGTTCTGCTAAATATAAATTCAGAGCAGGTTTATATTTCTTGAGTGTTTTTCTTCTTACAAGCTAAGAAATAATATTCCCTCTCTTGTAGTGTAAATTTAATGTCATTGCGGTGAAAGTATCTGTTGAAATAATTTTCACAATTTCGCAGTTTCTCGCTAGACTCAGGAAAATATATTTTTAATATATTACAACATATTTTTAATTACTCCAAAATTAATTATCAGCTTAGTTCCTACAGTCTCCAATTTAGAATGGACCTTTAAATTCTAAGGAATCCAATGAATTGGAGAATTGTTACTGTTCATTAAATTCTTCTTCGTCATCTCGTTTACGTCAGTACCGATACAAATAAATTTCACAAAGCTCCTGCTCTCCTTAATTCGTGCTGAAGAGGTAAATTCCACGCAATTCTTCTAAAAATATAACTTGTACATTTAACATCAGTTTACATTCGAGTAAAAGCAACGGCCGATTGCAATAGACGTGAATAGCAATTTACAGAATATCGTCTCAACTAAGTTGCATAAACTGGTTTACGGTGGTGCTACGATGTTAGCAAGTGCTGTGAATAGAGTTGCCCGTAGCGAATTAGCCCCGTTACAATTAAGCGCTTTGAAATTGCAATTATCGAGAGAGTCCGCGAGCTACAATGCATGATCATTTTCAGACACGATATCACTTCGAGTTCTTGTATTTTAGCAATCGAAGTTGTTAAACCTAAAGAGTTAATGGCACTCATCGTGAATAAGTTATATGTTCTTTTTCTAGTTTTACATATACATCGACATCAAACTTATAATCTCGTATTAATGAAAATTTCTGATTTTCAGGGTAGGTCCTCCACGTGGAAGGGCAGAGTTCGCGGCGGTGGATGAGGAGGAGGTGGAGAATTGATTGTGTGTTCGGAGTAAGTAGCACGGGTCGTGTCGTACGTGCTGGTTCGTACGACGATTAAAACTGGCGGGCAACCTGGCTCGGTCCCCCGTGGTGGTGGGTGGAGGTGGCGGCAGTCGGGGTGGTTCCGCGAGGGCCGCATCCACCGCAGCAAATGCCGCAGCCGGAGCTGAGGATGGGGCCCAAGGTGCCGCGGGCGCGATTCTTGATTGGGAAGAGACTGATCGATTCTCCTTCGAGGATTCCGATCGCTTCGAGGAAGACTCACTATGTAGCTGGAGCAGCGAACCTGAATCGATCTGCAACAACTGGCGAGGATGGCGACGACCACCTGCGGCATTTACGACCTCCAAGAAGACTGCAGAAGGTTAGTTACCTTAACAATTACCCTTTTCCGAAGCAAGGAATTAGGAAAGGATAGAATAATTAAATAATAGTCTTCTCTTGTTTTATTTAAAACAGAACTCTGTATATAAGGGTAGGGTCTATTCGGAACACATTGCAGAAATGAAATTTTATTAGCCCTATCTATCAGCAGTATCTTGGATATTTGCTGGAGGATAGGGTGGTAGATATTCTAGGGGTTTTATTATGATGTTAAGGAAGGAAGGCTTCAAATTGGAAGGATGTTTAAATCTTCGACCTTTATATTCGTATGAAAATACGCTAAACTCTTGGAAATGAAAGATGTTTTTTCGCTATCGAGCGTCCACGTTGCGGACGTAGCACGATCGCGTTACACGCAAATTACGTTCTTGTCCATTGCCCGTAGGTACACATTACTTCTTGCGATAATAGTTTGCTACATGGTTGCACTCAGGAGACTCGGGACGCACACTGTAAACACAAGGCGAGGCTAATTTACTCGACGCAGCGATCAAGACGGTATAAGTGCAACTGTAGCTCGCCCACATTGGGATGAGATCGAATATTATTACGCGGAAAAATCACTTCCTTATATTAAATCTTCTAATCAGAGCTGCAGATCATTTCAATCAACGGGAAAAGTAATGAGACAGTATCAAAAGTTTTCTGAATTTTTGAAATATTTACAGTTTCTCAGACTCTATTACAATTTCAGTACTTGTAGAGTTTCTAAATGCAAATTTTGAATGGGTAATAATTTTTTTTCATAACTAGGTTAATATCAGGTCACAAGCTCCACAAGCTTTGCGTGCTAGCCTTGTCCCTTTTTTCAGGGGAGAAACTCACGAACATTTGTGATTATTGCAATTTTTTCCGTCCGCGCAAAGCTTTATGATCTTTCTCGTTAAGCAATTACTGATGCATACGTATTAGCACTAATCTTCTGACGCAAACCTAACGGTTTCAGCGGTTTTTTTGTCGTTTTTTTTTTTATTTCATTTTTATTTTTATGTTTTTGCCTTCGAGACTTTAGCACGGGTCGTAGTTCTATTTATTAACACGTGGATCGCCGACAGGAAACCATTTGGCGGAAATTGCTCTGCTCTCCAGACTGGATACTGTTCGCATTTCACTATCGTAGTCCCAAGCAATTCTAACTACTGGTTTAGTCATTCACGTTCGAACGGTGAAATGATTCATCTTTACGTGAATAATTTGCATAAGGATAATGTTAGGGCATTCTGAGAAGGATTTGCAAACGAAAGAAACTTCATTTATTTTCACTGTAAATTATTAATCTATATTAGAAAGCATGGTCATATTGGTGAAAACTCTGTGGATAACACAGACGTGAAAAATCTTGCTTATTGAATAGATAAATTTTACCGAAGATTATCTTGTCATTTTAACGACATTCTGAATTTAATAACATCTCGATTGCATAATTTTAGAGTAAATTTTAATTTAATTAAGATGTTGTGTTTGAAAATTGATTCTCTGATATTCTGAATCACATTTATAATTTTTGAACGTCTTGAGTGCACAAGAGTAGGTCATTGGCAGGAGGGACGAAGCCAGAGCGTAAAATAGTGAGTGTGAGTCACAGGAGAGTGCCTCTAGAGCCTAGATACTAGATAGCAAACGATGCGGGTTCACGGCCCCGACATCGGAGTCTGCCTCTGAGTAACAGAAGACCTTCTGGCGAAGATGGTAACAAGCTGAACGGATAAAAGTGAGTTTGGAACTCTAGAGAAGAGTAGATGGAGAAAGAAATAAAAAAAAGGAAAGAAAGGCAAAACAAGAGTAGGCGGAGGTAAATAAATAAACAGGTCTTATAAGAAAGGGATCTCAGAGACTGCGTGGAACTTGGAACAAAGGAAGAATCCTGCGATGAAAAGTCTAATCAATTATAGAAATCTACACCTTCGCTTGATATCAAAGATTACTTGATTAACCATAGATTATAAAGAAAATTTGGTAACATGTTGATTCAAATTTTTTACATCAGAGGCAGAGGCTGAGCTTTTGTCTGGAGGAGTTTTTTTTTCTTTCCTTTCTGCACCCAGACTGAGGTGAATGGAACATGAGGGGGAGCAACTGGTGAATTTTCGTGAGTGACTGTACAGTTCGTATTCGTATTCGTATACATGCACACACGTTGACTCTATTGCATTGACTTGGCGCCCAACTCAAGCCTTTGAGACTGCGAGGCAGACTTTCCAATCGGAACGAACGATTGGAAGCGATACGACCAACATGGGAAGACAGATGAAGAAAGAGGCACCAAGAAGTAAAGGGAGAATTTCGTCCTTTTCTCTTCTCCTTTTCCTCGGTCCTTGCTCCACGTTGGAGGGATCAAGGCCGAGAAAAAGTCAAAACAAAGAGCAGCAAACCTCTACCTTGCTCCAGACTCTTTTGCTCTCACTTGACTTCAGCTTTTAAAAGTGAAGAAAAACATCCTTTTGTCGTTTTTCGGTAGCTGGTCGCATTTTACTTTTGCATCACTGATTTTATAGAGGGATTTCCCTAATACAGGAATCCAAAATGATGACAGTGGTGGGATTCTGATTATTTGCTTTTTGTTTTATCTTTTAATTCCATCGCTGTCACCATATGGTGACAGCGATGGGATGACTTGAGCTCTGAGAATACTGGATTCAAATGTTTCTTAAGACTGCCGGATTGGTTAGAATGGTTTGCATTTGAAATTCTAAGTGTTTGTGGTTGTGGAGAATAGGGTAATGTTGGCAATCAAGTAATTAAAATCCCTCGTCTTCGTGCCGAAATGGTCGCAACTCGCAAGAACATAGACATAGATCGAGTGTAGTGGACTAGTGGAGACAGCTTGTATATGGTTTCCTGCGGAAACGTTAGTAATGTAATGGCATGTGATTGTATTGGTGTAATACTGTAACATACATAGACCTGTATGTATACCTGCAAGGGACATAAGATACACGGACGGGCATTCTGTAGCCGCAAACGGGACCCGTTCATAGCATTCGCGGTGCATTAGTCTAATTGAAATCCAGATGGCGGCGAAGCGCGCGTGACCACACTGTATCTCACAAGCTGTCACACTTCCTGAGATAGGTGCTAGAGGAACACCGGATCGCTCGTTGTATTCTCTTCTCGACTGTTTGGTACATCTCTTCCTCATAAATGCAATTACGGAATCAAACTATCTGTAAATTTTTCTATAATGTTCCAGTTTTAGACAAATCGACCTTCTTTTAAAAGTTTTCAAAATCCTTCTCTAAAAATCACGAAGCTTGGAAATTCACGCTTGAACTAAGGGGGGAGGTGTCACAAATAGGATTGGTTAAGTCAACTTTTTCCAGTCAAGGTCGAATTTTTCATAGTCGACTTTCAACTCCTGAAGTCGACTGCTTTTTTTTTTATTTTTTAATAGACTTTTCATGGTCGTCTTTCTTTCGACTGAAATCATGATTTTTAATTTAAATTTTGTCATGTATTCTTCTCCAAATTAAATCGTTGGTTAATTCGAATTTGACAGTCGACTTTTCTTTATCAGTTAATCGACTTTCAAAGTTGACGTGTAAAAAATCGACCAATCAAAAGTCGATTTTTCATTGTGGTTTTTCAACCCTATTCATAAAATTTTGGAATTGATTATTTACTTAGTTTTTCTCATTTGAAGATATTATGCAGTAAATCTTACGCGATAAATCTTATGCATGAAAATGCTCAGGACATGTGCTCGAGATACATCCGGAATAATGAATTGAAAGTAGTTGCGCTGCCCAAAGGATTACATTTTTGTCCTTCCGCTATTTTTCCTTGTAATTTATCTTCCTTAATGCCACTCCGCTGAACATTCTTCCCTTGCATATAATTCAACAATACAAGAGAGGAAGAAACGTAAATAAAATTGTATTTAAAAGTATTCTCTGAGTTTCCGATGTCTAAATGTTATTATTATTCGGGTTTACTATTATTATTCGGGTTTTCATTAAATTAAAGTAACACTAAAAGCAAATATCTGATCATTAAAGAATTGGTGAGTAGAATTTTCGATATTTTTCCATTTTCTCTCGCGTTTAATTTCACTGGATTTTTGTCTCTCTTGATCCCCGGTAAGCTGAGGCATTTCGTATATTTCTTATTTTGTATTTATGGGAAATTGCGAATTCGCCGAGCTGGGTATAAGGCCACGCGACTTACCGAATTAAAACGGATAGACACGCGGTAGCTGCAGTGGTGGCAGCCTAACGTTTAAGTCATTTCCGCATGCATAAATATGCAAATCGCGGCTAGTCTCTGAGCGGCATCCACTGTGAGTTACGATGCACTAAGCATCGTAATACTTGCGAGCGAGAGAGAGAGAGGAAAAGGGAACAATTGTTTTATTTATTTTTATTTAGCAGAAGCTTTTTGTTTAAATTGGTTCAGTGAAAGAACATTTTAGGCTACGTAAATCGACTCGCCTACGTCAATTACTTATTACCTCAATTTTCTTGTTCTATTTGTACTTAAGTCGTCAATAAGGTCAGCGCATCTTTTATCTTTGCGTGGGTGACCCTGGCATAAAATTGTGGGAATTTTCTCATACCAAAGAGCCAAGATCGATTCATATCATTTAGAAATAAAAAATGATCTTTTCTTGATGTATATTATAAAAGTTAGCTTACATTTTTCAAAGTAAAAAGTGTAATAGAGAGAAGGCTAAAAAGGTAAATTAAGTTTCTTCATGTTTATAGAGATAGAGACGTTGTTTTTACTTTTAAATATTCAAAACTTGATTATAAGCTAGGCTGATATAAAATATCCCTTGGGAAAATATGGAATATTGTCCACTTGGACGTATGGAATTGTTTAAGGCCTCTCGTCCAACCTCCAAAGAAATTTTGAATGTTAGGGAATTATTTTTTCGATATCTTTTCACATTCGGAATTTTGTTTGTTTGTTTGTTTGTTTTTTTTTTTTCTGAAAAAAGATGCTGTCCCATTGACTTAATGTTATCAGGATTATTATTTGTGTTATCAAGGCTGGTTCTGCTAGATCAGTAATGTATCTCACATGTGCTAAAAAGTTATCTAGTCACTATAGATTAGAACGTAAAAGTTATTGAATCAAAGCCACATATCTGGTTGTGACATAGTGCACGACACCTTATAGTGGATTTATCAATTAATTGTGCAATATTACCCCAGTTCGCATGATTCTCCGATCGTGCATAATGCGAATTCCAGACATATGACGACAAAATTATTAGAGAGTTTTTTGAAATTATAAATTTTCTTCAGGGCCATTCTTTTAAAATCTGCCTCATCTAACTAAAAGATTTTTTTCCTTTTGCCATGCTTCTTCTTGCGAGTCGGTATTTCTGGTAATAAAAAAGTGAAGAAGAAAAGAATTCAACACTACAGGCATCGCTGGTCTAGTGTTGCTAGGTATTGCGAAAAACAATGGGGTTGTTGCACGCGAACGATGAGACTTGTAACGAGAGGTGAAGAGGATGGAAGGGTAGAATGAGAATGCTTGGGGGTGACAAAGAGCGGATCTGGGGGTGAAGGGTGAGAAGAACTTCGGGTCGATGTTACTAACTCTAGAGAACTGGAGAGGCATATACATGTTCGTGCACGTTTTTTTCATTCGTATGTGAAAGAGCTTATGCACATAAATCTGTAAAAAAATTTATGTCAGCCTCGAGCTTATTTTACACGGTAAAATAACCTCTCGCTGTACTAATTTGAATAGATTCTTCCATATTCCATCTACATATTCGTTAAATCATTATTTTACAGATTTGGGATTTTAGATTTCAATTTATTCAATTTTCAATGTTTCAAACTTCAATTTATCTCGAACTGTTTTTGGCAATTCAAAGACTTTCTTAAACTCCATGAAGTCTATATGGGATATTGACTCTTGAGATAAAATATTCACCTGCTCTCGACGGCCCTCGCTGAGAGGGTGCAACCACCTAAAACCCTTCGCCGACCTTGTGGTTCATCCTATCGAACACCATGCGATGTTCCAATCTTGACAGGGCCGTTCCATCAGAAAGGCGACGATTGTTGAACTCCTGAAAGGTAGTTTCAGATATGATTTCATTTTCCTGAATTATCTGACATTGATAAAGAGTCGGAGGATTTTATAGAGATTCCTATTTCATAGGAGATTTGTCATGTAGTGCTGTATGTGTCCTCGCGAAGAAGAAAATAAAAAAGTAATAAAAAAAAGAGGAAGATAAGGAAGTTGGGGCGAATGCGTGTAACACGCCGCTCTCCAGGTCGATGTTCGTGCATTGCATTATGTATCACGACCTCGCTTCTATTTCTATGCGCATGCAAGTGCGTTTGCAAATACGTAAATGTTGCGGAACTCTCTCGTAGGAAGTTCAGTTCGATATTTTGATATAATGGGATCCATGCCAATTTTCAACGAGAAAGGACGAAAACATAGTCGAATTTTTATGGTAGTCGCGACTCAAGTACTTTTATACACAATGGCATTTGCACAGAACATTTTGTGTTGCTTGAAAATGTGTTTTGAGTGTATAACTGTGTATGTATAGATGCAACTGGCTGGTTGGTAATTGCATAGGGGAGTCTCCCCGGCCTTCCTATTGTTACCAAGTCTCTACCAGGTAATATAGGCACGTGTATGAGTCTTGCGGGGTTAAGGGAAGGCATTATAGGGGTAGAAAACATGTCAGTATCAAGAAGCAAATAGAAGGGATATTTTGAAATTATTATTTATAAAATTGTAATGTATTGTGTAATGAATGAATGAAATGTCTTCAATCTGAGCCACATAAATAATTCGCAGTATGCAGTTTTGATCCAAGCACATTTTCTCTTTTATATCACTTCACTTTCTCAAACTCGAATTCCTTCCCTCGATATCGAGGTCAAAGAAAAGATTAAGGTCGTTGGCCAAGGTCGATCTTACGTTTACTCTGAGTACCGCGACTCTTACTTATTATAGAAAGATATGCACCTGTACACACGTGAGGCTCAAGTGTGCCTTGAACATGACGTTGGCGCGTTTAATTAAATTTATGGCTCATTATCGGAGCGTAAATGATCGCGATCGATGATAATACTCTGAGGATAAATCTATCGTCGCTCGAAGAACGTTGTAACATCGATCGAGAAATCATGTTCAATCCTTACTTTCGGCACGGGACGTTTAAAGTTGAGATCTGATCACTTTCAATGATAATTGATTCGACGGCGATCGAGCTCGTTAGGCGGTTCATGTAAAATTGTGTGCGCGAGGTTGTGGCAAATTTGTTGAATCGCGTCAAACGTGTGACGTCTTTAATCAATGATTATTGATTAAATTCTTGAATTTTTTTTCTCTTTCATGATGACCAACCGACTCTGTCACCTGACCGATTTCATGAAATTTCACGGTCATCGGTGAAATCATTGAAATCATATTGTATAATTGGAATGCTTTATGATGAGAAATTAGTATTTAAAATATGGATGTTTTTTTTGTGGATTTCAAAGAGGAAATATTAAAAATAAAATATAAAACGTTTAAATATAAGTTGAATTTTGTAAATCTCAACTTAAGAAAAAAATTAAGGAGGCGATAAAGTACGAATTGGTGCTGCGCGAAATTAATTTAATGCAACAAAATAATAATAGTTTAAAATAAATAAAGTAATTTAATTCATCAAAAGTGTAATTACATAATATTTTAAAAGAAAGAAATTTGCAACAACATTTATTGATTATATTGGTACGAATCTGCACTTTTATATGTGAATAAAGTTTTGAACGTTCATTGAACGATCCAAAAAAATTTTTA
>CAJFCO010000047.1:0-42077 GCA_904066015.1 Synergus gifuensis
TATATATATATATATATATATATATATATATATATATATATATATATATATATATATATAAATATGAAATCTGTAAGAATATGTAGTACAAACATTGAAAGCCCTTTGTAGGATTTCTTTTAGAAAGAGGAAAGCAATCCATACCTTGCCAACTTTCGCGAGTCGTGAACGAATCAATCGAATATTTCTTTACGTCTCAATTGTATGGCTCTGATGAGGTTAAGAAAAGTTTCCAAGAAGACTATATTTCTTTGATAAAGAAACTCTTTGCAAAGCAGATAAGGTATTCTTTCTCCTTTCTCTTTACGATAAGATATCTTCGTGTCACGAATTCAAATTGTCTCACACATTTTTATTTGTAAATCGATACATTTTATAGATGGAATGTCAATGAAGTTCAGTTACCAATTTCGTGCTGGTAATTTAAAAGTATGAATCTGAAAAGGGAAAGATGTAGATGGTAAAAATAGATAAATAAGGTGTAAAATACAGATATATATACATATGAATTGAAAAGTATGAAAAGCTTTTAGTTTCCTGTCTGGTAGGATTTTCAACTGTGGAGGATTTGGCTTATAAAGGTTCTTAATACACGACGCTTGCTCATTAGCGATAAAAGTGGTAGCAAAAACCATGCATACATAATATACAGTGTCTGCATCTTTAGAAATTCTGGTGAACATGTTTAATATTTTTCGTTCCTAATTATTTTCAAAGATTTATGAAAATGAGAAATATTAAGACTGCAAATTGTAAGTTACTTTACAACTGAAACTCATCATTTTTATTCGATAGTAGTGGAATTTCAGGGACAGATGTAAAGCTCGTAAGGAAATTGCATTGAATTGAGAACGGGATGTAGAAGGAAATAACCAGCTTCTTGTACTGCGAGATATAAACCCGAGCACTTCGTAAAATGCGTTTATAGCGCAGTTGAAAATAAATTAGGAGTCTCCTAACTGCGAAACTTTTCTGTTTTAATCTGCTGGCAATGTCCTAAGAACCTCGTGCATATTCCACACGTTGAAAATATTGTATTCGTGGTTCTGAATCCTCTGTACTGTTTTTCCAAGTCTCTCTATCAAATTTACAAGAAGAAGAAAAGCTTTTGGACGCCAAATTGCAGCACCTATGCTTGCACATTTCCACATACAAAATTGCCACAGTTATCGCATTTCTGACATTCGACGGAATTCTGCTTCAGGTGACATAAATGTTTCTTGGCTGCGTATTTGTCAATTGCAATTATCAATATATAAATGTTTAGCATATTATGTCTAGAAACACTTCTTGAAATTATGTTTTGTTAAATGAATAAAAACTAATGGTATTGACATAAATTGCTATCAAATTCGGAAGTCTATATAAAATTTTATAATGCACTAAATGTAGAAGCAGATGATAAAAAATACATAAAATCATGGAAATGGCACACAGTGGTTTTAAACATAACCGTAAAAGTTTTACGTATAATCAACAGCTGCAACAAAAATTATGCCACGTGCGAAAGTGGATAATCCAGAATTTTTA
Source organism: Synergus gifuensis (assembly GCA_904066015.1). Lineage (NCBI taxonomy): Eukaryota > Metazoa > Arthropoda > Insecta > Hymenoptera > Cynipidae > Synergus > Synergus gifuensis. Next base: position 1,531 of record CAJFCO010000047.1, read on the forward strand.
ATCTGGATCTGCTTGAAAAGATTTTATTAAATAATATGTTTCCTATGGAAAAACAATTTAAGAAAGTTTTTTAATTTGAAAAACCAATAATTCAAGATATCTTTCAGAGATGTAATATCGTTTTCAATCAGCCGGTAACATACCTACCCATGCATGCAAAACAGTATGAATAAAATATATCGAAATGCGAAAGTAGGAAGAACTAGGAGGACAAAAAATGCCGCATGTCTAGTCTCGACTGAGTTTTTCGCTTTCTGCGTTCTTTTCGAGAATCCCATCACTCGGGGCGTTTAACCCTTGACTTGAGCAAAAAGTGGAACATCCAGTCCAATATTTTTATATCCCTTCGATCTCCGTATTCTTAGAAATATCTAATAAATTTCAATAAAATTTTAATCAAAGTCGTATCTTTACTTTCATTATTTCTCTTGCTCTCTTTTTGTGTCTTTTCTTTATGACAAAAATATAAAATTTATTCAGTTGGTTGAAGAGGAGTATAACGCAGTGGAGGCTTCTCTTCATGGTAATATGCCCTGAATTGGCTAACGGCTCGATTTCCATAATCGTTTTCTTCCAGCTCGCGTTTTCGTATTTGAAGATGCAAACCGTTTCTCCGAAGACGTATGGATTTTAAATTCGTCCTTCGACTCAAAAAATTTCTACTCCATAAATTGACCATTGTCAAGGTAAAATCGCCTGTCAAACTCACAACAGATGCACACCAAGTATTTCCAAACATTTCTCGCTTATTTAGTTCCCCTCAAGCAATTCCGCTTTTCCCTTCAACGTTGTGTAAAAAGTATGACGAAATTCCTGGGGCGGAAATTTGTGAAATGAATTTTTGTTGCATGCACTATATATTGTACCCATTTGGCGTGATCAGAGTCCATCTCTCGTCCATTCAATTTATTTCTCCATATTCAAAAAATTCATTAACTCGGCTAAAAAAATGGACTTTTCACTGCCATTTTCGAATCAAGTACAGATATATCTTTTATTAATGCCTGACGACTCTATTTTTTAAATAAATCTCTAATTTCAACAATTCTTTTTCAGTGAAAATTATTTGCAAGCGTCTATTGAATAAGTGGAAAAATGGTTACATCAATAATGCAAAATATATTTGGAAATTAGTATTCAAAGGATTACCTGATAGAAGCGAGTCCAATCGAGTTCACAAACTATAGAATCACGTTTCACAAATAAAACTGATTCAAACTGTAAAGCTGCTTCCGAAGTGGCTGTGATTTTCGAAGACCCATAACGATGAGATTACATACATTGCTACACGAATTTCAAGTATGTTGCAATAAGTAGGAAGTTGGAAAAGCTGGTTTGGAGGAAATACACGAGCAAGTGCAGAAACTCTGTTAATCAACTTAAAGCGACATTAACTATGACACTATAGCTGGGGAAAACATGGCCGACTAGGAAATCTCATACAAAATTCAAATGGGAAGAGAGGAGCTGAGTCATTAATTAATCATCAGCAGAAACACCTGTTGCGCATTTTAATAATTTCGATTTGTATTGATTTCAAGTGAACGATTTTTCAAAACAATTTTAGAGATTCCACGCGCTGATAGAAAAATTTCTGAAGAAATTGGTGACAAGAAAATATGAGCAAAATTTTATCGAAGAAGTCTCGCTCGCATCGTTCTGGACTCTACTCTTTCCCATTGGCAAGAGATCAAGCTGGGCGAAGGAAGTAGGTGGACAATCGATGAAAACGATTTTCTAACCCAGTGCCGTTTATAAATTGGTGCGCACGAAAACTAACCACTAGTTGATGAAACCCTTCTCCTGTTCAACCATTGGATCCTCTCTTAATCGATTTCTCGATTTATTTCTTATCTGCGAAAGGTCCTCGATTCACATCTTATCTTAGCAATGTATCTTCCAGCTTTTGGACCACCAGCTTTTGCCAAGAAAGAATTTTCCTAAAAGGATAATGTCTTGCTCGGATGTTCCAGAATTTTTTTAACCATTTTTTGCCTGACTATGATACAATAATGTTTATTAGTTTTCATTCAGCAATGAATGAATGGATCTTTAATCCTGAATTCGTGTTCCATTAGCCCAATTATCACTCAATTAAGGATGTTTCCTGATTGTTCAGGCTAATGGCTCATCAAAGGTTACTCATTGATCCCTCATTTTCGCATTGAGAGAACTTGTGCTTCCTGTTAACGAGTGTTTCTTTACATAATCACGGCGAATCTCATTAAGCGGAAGCAGGAAGGCAAATGTAAAGACCAACATAAACATCCGGTCAACAAGAAACTCCCAGCAGTTATCCAGAAACTTATCGATCTATCGTACGACTTTGTGCTTTTAGACGAGCAAGTAAATATTTCCTCACCTCTGCCCTCTGCTACGCCTCTCGTTTCGCTCCTTTGGTTTCTTTTCCTGTTTTCCTATCTCTTTTTCACTTCAACTTTTCCAAGTCCTATCCTAAGATGCGGACACTAAGTTCTAACTGATAACAAAGTAGAACTGTCTAGCAGGTCTCGCAGAACAAAATCGAGACGAGATTTGTAAGCCTGATTTCCCGAGAAAAAAAGTCCCATTAGGATCCCAAACAGTCCCATTTTATTTTTAGCAAAACTTTCACAAGAGCTCATAGGACTTTTCGTGCGATTCTAAAGGGATTTTTTCACTCGGATCATTTTAAAGGGAAACAACATAGGTAACATTTTTGGCGGGGAGGGTAGGTTCAAAAAGAGCTATTTATAGACTTGTTACAATTGGGGGAGGGGATTTCAAGAAATTTTACGTAACTTTCAGTGGTAGAAAATTTTTGAAATCCCTCGACATTTTTTAAATTCATGAAAATCAATGAAATCATTGGAAATCCTTTAAAATTTTATAATATTATATTCTTTAAAATCTCTACAAATAGCTTAACATCCAACGAGAAATAATTCAAATCGCTTGAAATATATTGATATATCATAAAACATCTTAAAATCTGTAATAACTTTTAAAAATCCTAAAAAAATATTGAAAACCTTGCAATTCTTTGAAATTCTGTAAAATCCCTTGAAATTTGGTATAAACTCAAAATTCGAAATAAATAAATAGAAATAAAATGAATTAGAAATAAATGAATTTAAATCAATTTCATAAATTCTTGTACATTGTATTAATAAAAGCATTGTAGCCTATTCTAAAAAATACATGCATTTCAGACAACTTCATATTGCGTTACCTTTTAGCTAACTTCATGCGTAGTGCGCTAACTTTATTGGTCAATTCATATGGCGCGCGAATTTAAATTGTCATTTCAGTTTCTATAGACGAAACACGCGTGCTCAAGCGCAGTAACTGAAGTTACTCAAGCGCGCTCCTAATCTCGTTAAGAATAAAAAAAATAAAATTGATGACAGCTACGTAACAATTTAGGGTGGGGGGGGGGTTGCTGGTTAATGATTATAGTAACATTACAATGGTGGATGGAGGGATCAAAATTCGTCAAAAAAAGTATCAAGATATTAGCTGGGAAATTTATATAAAATTCAATTCCCCCAATATGGATCTCACATATTTGAATAATTATAAGAAAACAAAAGGTAAGATGTCGTGAAAATCATGATTACTTTTATGTAAATAGTCTATTGTTGAAATATGCAAGGTTTGAGGTTTAGACACTGGTTGGCATTCACACTGGAATGTTGACCATTAGAATTCTCTGAGACTGTTACCAACATCGCCGTCTGCGATCAGAGCTTATTCCCTGAGAACATTGATATGCATCACATTGCCTCATTCCTACTGGACACACTCCTCGGATAGGAGAATTGATCCAGGATGCTTCCACTTCCTTGCTTGTGGTTCGATGTTATATGATCTCACGGATTCAAGTCCCAGATGAGGTATTAAGATTTTAAGATGACATCGTACCCTCTCGAGTCACCAGGACGCTTCGTTTCCTTTGAGAAATGTCCTTCGTTTACTGCTTCCTGACTTTTATTATTCTTTTTTTTTTTTTTGACAGATAGAAATGATATTTCTGTGGGAGTTGAAATTCTCTTCAATAAAATCGATCTCGGTTTCACTTTTCTCCTCAAGGAAAAAAAAATCAACTATTATACTCATTGTATCCAGTACTATTATTCATCAGAAAATAAATGATCAAATAATTGAGAAAATTAATAAAGGTTTCATAAAATTGATAGGCATATAAATCAAGACTGAGTTGTGAATTTTGATGAATCTGAAGATACATATATCATTGTGACTGGAGAGAAGGAAAATGAAAAGGAGGATACGAGGCAAATAAGATTATTTTAGGATAGAGGGTCCAAGTAAGGGAAATCGAGCATAACTTTATAGCAGTCGTCTTTCATTAATTTTACACATGACTGATAATGTTTGGAACGGTCTCCAACATGTTCTCATCACCTGTTTTAAATTCAATTTTATGCATCAGTTGTTAGTTTCAACGACTGTGTCATCCCCACCAGTATATCTTTCCGAAACTATTACTGTTTCCTTGCCAAAAATGCTTCTCTATCATTCTTTTATTGAAAATATAAATTTTAAATCACAGTCAATATATCTATAATTTATAATCAATATTTAATCTCAGCTTTCAATTAGTCAGTTTACGAATGACGTTGCGAATTGAAATTGATGATCCTAACAGAACAAGGCTGCATTGTTTACTGTATTTATGATGAATGCTTTAACCTAGATAAAAAGTTATATCTGAATATTGATGAACGTGTTTGCATAAAAAAGTTAAAATTTGAAATAATTTTTAAAAATTGGTTAAAAATCAATACTGAAGATGAAAAATTTATTATATGCATAAATGTCCTTAAAGAGACATCTGAAAGAGATGCAAGTCAGCTCGGAGATTAATTTGTAAGCTGCCAATGTAACAGGCATAAGGCAAAAAAGGGTTCTAAGAGGATGGGATAGATTTCTAAAAGGCTCGAGTCTGGTATATAAATTATGTATATCGATCTCTTCCTTCATAGAACTTCCTTCGAAAGACGTATCCCGACGTGTCTGGCCAAAAGCTTAAAGCCATTTGCCGTCACTTTCAGATATTTTTTGCAGTGATACTGATGATAACCGGATTCTGCTACCTAACAACTTTGATGAACGTTAATGAAATGTATTTGTAAAGATGTATTTGTAAAAATGTATTTGTAAAGACTTAAAGTGCGGTGAGCGTAAACCAAACGTGTTAGCTAGGCTTCCCCAATTGTGAGTGAAATCTCCTTTGACGTTTTGTTTTCAAGAGGTTTATAGAAAAACATGATTAGAAAACATGATGTTTGATAATTGAGATACGTAATTGATGAAAATTTAGTTTTCAAAAACAGCTTGACACTAACATGAAAGTGTAGAATAGAGATGAAGGACATGCAAGATTAATCGAGAAGGGTGGGACTTTGAGTTAGTGCAGCGGAAATTACGTCGTGTGATTAGTTACAATTGGTTGCCAACACGTCGCTAGTTTATCATATGTGATAAATGGGTGACTGATCTTCCTTCTGTCAAGTGAGAGTTGCTCCCTCAAATCTAAAAGCTCATTAGCAAATAAAACACTGATGATAGACTAATTTCTGGTAGCCCATTGGTCTCTAATTAATCACCAGTTGACAGTTCCTATCAATTACTAAAGACATCAATTCTAATTAATAATTAGATACGAATGCTAATAAGTAATAATTTCATTTATTAATCAAATAGACACTCTAATTCATAAAGTTGCGTTTCATATCTTAGAAAGAAATCTCTTAAGGAATGGTGATTTTTTCAAATGAGGTCAGACAAGGGAAGAAAAAAACATTTACACATCATTGGATGGAAATGGCAATATTGCGGCGCCACTTGTCTCCCCTAGAGTGAAAAGAGGGAGACGTTGCCCACGAAATCGTGAATAACCATGGAAGAGGTTTCTCTAAGAGTTTAAGGAAGATTTTCTCGGAAATATGAAGGATCGTAAGCTTGAGAGCGAGCCTGGAATTTCGGGGTGGATTAGAATTACTGAAACTAATTTCCACGCTCTACATTAAATTATCTTGAGAATTGCCGTTGATTAAATTCTACCTTCCAAGTAGGTCCCTTTCGTTTTAATTTGATAATCGTTTTATACGTTAGGGAATATTATTTAAATAAAATAATTCTTTAAAAATAATAGTGAAATAGTATGTGAATAGAGAAAATATCAGCTACGTGTTTTCCAATTGGCATCATTCTGACATTGTTTGTATGCTTGATGCTAATCTTTTTACCAATGTGTGATGAAGTCATTTCAATGGATTTCAAAAGATTTCAAAGAGTTTCAAAGAATTTTGTATGACCTTTTTTGAGTTAGATTAATATGAAAAAACTCTTGTCACAATGATGAAGTTAATTGACATGAACTTGAACAAATTTTCATCTGTTTTCCAGCACATAATTATATTCCAAATGTACACAACAATAACTTCTCTAATTGTGTCTAGAGCAATGAAACTGCACTCAGAGAGCAGTATTGCATTAAATAAAGGAGTTATTGTTTTCATCGGTGTACTCGCAACTGGATATATTGCAAAGGTGTATATATATGTATACACATATCTAGAGGTATATTAAATATCACTCTCGCGAGATGATGCAGGATTTCCCCTGTGAATGTTTCATTAGAATGTATGAGGAGGGAAAAATGGAGGCTGAAAAACTTTTTTCCTCTAGGGGAGTTTAAAAGTGCATTAACTGCATCAGGTAGATTCACTTTTCATGGCACTTGGCGGCTTGCACTTCCGAGCACGCATTGTAATCAAGTGCCAGGAGTTATACTCATCGCTGTGAATAGTGCAAGGGCTCAATTAAGATAAAGAGAATCATACAACATGCATGGAGTGAAATATTGTTTCAAGTAGAATTGTTCAATGTTCTAAACTTTAAACTTAATAACTTTGAGCAATTTCTCTCTAGCTATTGGAGTATGATTGCTATATATATCCTTCATAAAATTGATCGTCCAAATGGTTTCTAGGGATGGTCTTTAAATATTTGATAGCATTCTTTTACTGTGTTACAAGTATTTTTTAAAAAAGTATTATAATGTAGATACTAACATTTTTTTACATTCTATTTCTTACATTTCTCAGCTGCAGCCCAAGAAAGATTGTTTTTTTCTTAATGCAGTATAAAGCTTTCACTTTCATGGGTATATCCTTTTTTCTTAATGCAGTAAAATCCAAGATGTGCAAGATCTTCGCATGGCTGAATGAAATCATTCGGAAAGCTCTCTTTCTGCTAGCGGCTGAGGACCTACATCTCCGCAAAAATCCTTTCCACTTGGCAACTACAACCGGGATGCGATTGCCAAACGTTTCGTTTCTCGAGCAGCCACCCATATACAAATGGCACTTTTATTTACTTCGCGTATTGTAGTAAAAGGATTCGATGCATATTTCGAATTTTGCAAGAGAGAGACTGCGATACTTTTCGCGATGATGCACAGCTTCCGGCAGTATTATCATTCAGGGATGAGTTGCGAAACTTGCTCCCCTGGCAATTTACGTGCTTATTTACTAAGTAGTTGCCTACTTTGGTTCGTAACTTTGCCTTCTGAGGAGTAGATTCACTACCTAGATAGACTACTGAGTTATGAAAGAAACGTCCATCTTTATAAAGAAAAGTTTTATTCAGTCGAATGTCGAATCCAGTTTTACCGATAAATTTCAGTGCTGTCAATTCTTGTCAATTAGTCGATTCCTATCTTTGATTCGCATGAGCAGGAAATCAGGAACTTATCCTGAAAATTTAAATCTTTCCTTTTATTTCAAAGTGAGCGAGTTTTATATTTCAGGACTTTTTACTTAAATAACATTTATTATTGTATTTTAGAAAACTAGTGGCTGACTAGCCGCTTTTCATGGTGCTGACCATCCATTGGTTACAACATGTAGACTTTGTCTTAGGTCTGTCCAACCCCATGAAATCTTTCCACAAGGAACTCTTAAATAGAAAACAAATTCAAGATACGCCATGCTGATTATAAATGTATGGTACATCAGGGTTACGATGCTGGACAATTAGATACAGAAACGTCAGGAACACTGGGTATACTATTTTGAGAGAAACCAGGAGCTTTGCACGGCTGAGAGTGACATCCCAATTTGGTATAGACAGACTCCTTTGTAATTAACCTTCTCTTTGTACAATAGAATAATACGAATTGAATTAGACGTTACGGAAATACTGGAGCAACTACTTATACGCTTTAATAATTTTGTAGTCATTGTCAACCAAACCACGATATTATATTAATATATATATAATAATATATATATATATTATATTAATATATTATATTAATATAATATATATATACTCATTTATTTATATATATATAAATGAGTATAACTTTAGACACAAAAATGCAGTTTATAGATTTCTAACTCCCTTAACTTATCGCAAAATTACATATTTTTATACGATAAATTTTTCCTTTTCCTAATACTACTTCAGTTGAATCCTTTGAAAAAGTTAATTAAAAATTGAATCTATTATAATACAAGATTATTGTTCTAAAGTCCGATTTGCATGTCAAAACTGCTTCGTTAGATATGAAGAGTAAGAAAACCCTTGGATCACTAAACCTGATTCGGATCGTTGATTTTTATCCTAAGCTTCGTGAATAATGCAGTGATTCTACGCAGAATAATTCTCGAGGTAATTGCTATGGTTCCCTATTGAGAAAAAGTTGGGTTCCTCATAATTTCTCCATTAACATCTGCGCCACAAAAGCAAACAGGCACCATCATATAACCATCACTATACTTGCAGATACTATAATCCGCCCCTTCTTTGTGCTTTTTGAAATTGAATTATAACGTTCAGTTTTTGTATAAAATGTATTTATGTAACGCTTGCAGATAATTTCATCATATGTAATTCATTTCTATTTAAAGTATAATTCAGAATTGGTCTCAAGTTTAGTCCTTTGTTTGAATTGTTGGGTAACAATATTAACGAATTTTAAAGTTAAGAAAATAATAAAAATTATATCAATGCACTAAGAAACAAGAAGCAAGTAACAATCGCACATGTGGATAATTACCTCTTGTGTTTATGGATTCAGTGAGAGAACTAATTAGAGGAAACTTGAGCCAAAGGAAAAGCAATAATATAATATAGTTACGTATTATTTTTCTTGAAACGTTTGAAGAGAAACGCGTAGATATAAAACGAACAAAGGAAGCACTCATTATAAATTGATGGAATAAGAAATGAAAGAAATGCTTCAAAAAAAAAAGGAATGAGAATAGAATAAAAATGCACAAGTTTCACTAATTAAACAAAAATGAGTTAAAAAGCTTGTTCATTGTTTGTTCGCTACACAGTGGGAACATAAAATGAAGATCTTCCTCAAACACTTTTTAAGCGATGTATTACATAAATAATATCCTTAGAGATCCTTAAAGCAAACATCTACTTCAAAATTTTCTCTTGTTCACAGAAAATCCCCTTTTATTACACCTAAAGGGATTTTATTTGAAATATATCACCTTTCAAGTATCCAAAAGCTAGTTTTAAAAATAAAACATGTGCCACTTTATACAATTCAATCATGCATTAAAATTTCATATTTAATCCTCTAATTCTTTATATTATACCAGATTAATCCAAATTCTGAATGTTGCACCTTCTTTATTGTTTCTTTTTTAACATTAGAATTTAAGATTCTGTACTTTCACAAATTGATACTTTTAAAATGACTGCGAGTGGTGGAGAATGAGGCGAGGGTTGTAAAATGTATGATCGTTAAAACTTTGATATATGTATAGAGGATGTTTCGTGGAAATTCAGAGAACCGACTCCGGTGGAATGTTGGAATACGTTCTTACAACTTTCAGCGAGCTTTGCAAGGTTGATTCTTGCAAAACGGGGATGCACGTAGCACTTAAGCGAATCCTCGTGCTTGCATGTGGATATGAGTATGGAAAATATACATATACAAGGTTCAAGCACCGACATTGGATGCCGCCATCAGCATAATGGTTTACGTTAAATAGTTATTACACTATATAACCCTGCTTGTACATTGCTCACCTTTTGTTTATTTATGAGAGCCCAGTAAAATGCACGCATAAAACAGTGTCAATAACATACAGTTCCTTTTTTTTTATCAAATAGTACACCGAGAAAAATATTTTCTTCGTTTAAGAGGATTCCTCTTATTCTGATGCAATTTTTCCTCTACAATATGGTATATAAAGTTTTCCTCTTAATTTTAAAGGATAGTTCTTTTCTATAAAGGATTCCGATCAAATAAAGAGAAATCCTCTTAAAAATACAGGAAAATAATCTAATTCATAGAGGAATATGCTTATTTTTGAGAGGATTCCATAAAAGGAATTTTCCTCTTAAACGAAGAAAATATTTTTCTCGGTGTAATAATGGCTTATCAGTTTTAAAATGCAGAACTTGATTAATTTAATTTGGTGCAGTTAAATTGCATTTCAAATGTATCGGGTATTATATTATAAATCAGAAATTCATCATTTAGAAATGATGCGGCATTGTTCAAAGGTGCACTTAAATTGCTTGAACTATTTCTTCAAATTAATAATTAAAACCGGTGAGAATCATTGTTTGGTTAAACGAATGCCAACAATTTGAGAAATGATTAATTTTCATAAATGCATAAAATAAATTATTTAAATGTATAATTGATTGATGACATTTATATAATTTATATTTCGAGATATAGAAAAGAGCAATGAAATTATGGAAATAATAAAAAGTCATAAAAACAAAAATGAAATAATTTGTCGATAACTGACAATCCTTGACACATTAGTGATCATGAAATGGTAGAACACCTGCTATTTTGTATTTTTCAAAGTTAAACAAAGATGACTGTCACGTCGTCGTTTTAATTATTGGTTTTTGCCCAGAGCTTTTTTTCATGTGACGCAAAAATTCAGTTGTCAGTCGAAAAAACAGATGTTCGTTTTTTCTCTCATTATTAATTCTTCCGATGTTCTGATGCATTATAATGCGTATAGAATGTACGCGAAAGATTGAAAACCAATCAATGTTTGCAAATGTTTACTGAAATTTAAAAGATTATCCAAATATTAGCCTTAAATCGTAGAATGTTAATAGAAAATCAAATTTTCAGCGATATTTCAGACCTTTAACTTGTCATATCTATTTTTATTTTAAATTTACAACTAATAATAAAATACTATCGCTTTATTATAATAGTTTTTTATTATTATTTGGAGAGAAAACAATGATCTCTAATTCAGAAATAACCGAAATATATTAGAGTGAAAATTGAGCTTAAAATTTTACGATTCGGAACGGGTACTTCAATTTCGAACATAATTTATGGATATCACCGAAGTTAAATGACATGAAACAAATCAATAACTCCACCGAATTACGAGTATATAATCGAAAGAAGAGTCTCTTGAGATTCCAACATTAAGTGTTACTGCTTAGAATCGCCATTAAACCCTCTGTGAAGAGCTCTTTGACTTTACCAAATTACATGGAAACAAATTTCGAGTACCTATTCAAGAATGATTAATAATCGTTCAAACTTGATTAAACATATATGACAGTAAAGAAAAAAAGCACCGGAGAAGAGATAATACATTAATTTAAAAATGCCTTAAAAAGGTGCACAGTTTCATACCATTTTTCACATAAAAAGTTGATTTTCAAGAGGCTTTATCAAAATTTCCATCAGCAACTTTTTAGGTATTCTAGCAATTTTTCACTTTTTCCAGCAACTTTATTTATATAAGTTTAAATACTATTGTAAATATTTTTATGCATAAAGTTTAGCATGCACGAATTTATTCTTTCATAAATCTCTTGATAAAAATAAAATGAAGTTGGAATAGGATCAGAAAAAGAGAAAAATAACATTCATAAAGTGCATTCGAATGCACTTTTCTCAACGCGAAGCTACAGACGCGACGTAACAGTAGAAAACAATGAACGCTGTTACAGTAGGTGGAACAGAAATGGCATGAAGATACGAAAAACACATGACCCTATCAACGTCCCAAGAGGGATGCATTGTCTTCAACGTGCAATGTTTGCATTCGTATTCAGCCATTCTACCTTCAGTTTGAATTCTATTAAAATCCTGATAACGAATTCACGCGTTAAAATCAAGAATCCAGAGCTTAAATGGCAAAGTTTCATGGTCAGTACAAAATCAATGCATCTTTTAAAACTTTAGAAAGATATTTACATATAACGGACGTTATAAACAAATGCAATAAGTTATTTTTAAATACGTAATTAAATACATATACTTTTATGGGCCGTGACTATCCTGTCTTGTCCCAATCACATTTATGGATAATGGAGCAGGAATAATTTGTTATTGCGAAACCTCATGAGACAGAAACTTTTCAAATTTCTCGGTTTTCTAGAAAACTTTTCTGTATCTAGAAATGGCAACAGTTCTAGCAAAATATGATCATAGTTGGACATTCTTGAATAATATAAAGCTGAGTAAGCTGTTGAAAACAATTGGATCGCAGCCGAAATCACTGGGACACACAATCATAAATTACGAGAATTTCATAAATTTTTAAATTCGGTTTAGCCCGTTTTAAGTCGAAGCATGATAATTTCAAAAGTCGTTGTTCTACTTAAATCTATGAAGCTCATATTCTCCATAATATCCTCCGTCATGCACGCTCAGAATGGGTGACCAACATGTCATGTAGCAATGCAACCATAATAATCGCGTTCTCTGCAAACAATGGCGGATATCACGACAATACTTTACCCGAAACAGTCTCAAACAGAAACCACAGAAATACACTATATATAGATATAATTAATATTATTAATATTATTCAGATATTACGTAAAGTTTTTAGGGTAGCTCAAATGAGCTTTTATGGTCTTGAACTTTTTTTGAAATCCATCTAGATTAATAATATCTTTGGAAATCCCTATCAAATCCTTTATCTCGTGAAATCCCTTTAAAATTTTTTAACTCTGTTGCAATCCCTTAAAATCTTTAAAAACATTAAATTTTCTGAAATTCTTTGAAATTTTTTTAATAATTTGGAATCTCTTAAATTTCCTAGAAATCTTTATATGGTTGATGGTCTGAACATTCAAATAATGAACGAATTTTTGTATTGATTGAACTTGAAACTACAAAGAGTTGTGCCAATTAGTATCTTATTGACAATTTACTGTGCTCCGGCCAGAAAGTTGACACTAAGTATGTGCATTAGCGTCAATTCTGATGGGGCAATAAAACAATGTCCAAAAACTTTATATTTAATTTTTACAAAGAAGAATACTTTTAATACAAAAATCAATTCATTATCAAATTCTATCCATTTTAAGTGGGATTCCCAAAAGCGAAATTTTTGATTTCGTGATTACAAAAATTTTATTACTGAATTTCCCATCATGTAAACTTACGTTTCAAATTAACCAAATTGAAGATCTTATAAAATTTTGTATTATTCCTTTAATACCTTGTAAAACCCCATAAAAATGTGAAATTTGGTTTAAATTCAAAAGTCGATTGGGAAACCCTTTGTAATAAATATAAATGAATTTAAAGTAATATTATAAAGTGTACGTTTACATTAGTAAAAAGATTGTATTTAAGGGCAGAAAAATTAGATTAATGAAAGTTACGTAACAATTAAGAGGGACAGGGATGTCATTGTATATGGTTACAGTACAAGGTGGATGGAGAGTTCAAAAATCATCATAAACGCGTTACGTATATAAATGAATGACCCCTTATATATCTCGAGCTCTGTAAAAGCTTTAACTGTGGCAAATTTGCATTAAAATGTAGTTCTTTTGTCAGCTGAATATGGACCACAAAAGGGGGGACATCATATGAAATTGAATTTACAATTTCTTTGTCGGATAAAAGCTGTCACGCATAATAGGCCAGCATGTCAAGAGCTTCGTCTCAGTGCTCGCTTTTTATCATGAACAACCCTTGTAGCTTTATCTTCGATCAGCAACATTTATTCTTTGAAAAATTTTTTATTTATCGCAGGAAAACTTTTGGAAGTTTTAGCGGAGCATTTTTCATTTTGTTTATTTTCCTCTAGTTCATCGCAGCCGAATTGTTTGAATTCAGAATTTCTATGGCGCTTTTTTATTTGGATCATATCCGAAGACTTTTAAAATCTCGACCTATTTAAATATTCCTTTCTAACATGTTGAAAAGTGTGAAATAAAATATTCTGAATGGAAGCGGATATCGTCTTGTGGTTTGTCACGTCCAGGCAAGGTCGTGATTTCAATTCCAACGTTGAATTTCAGAACTTCCCCTTGCACAACCTCCCAGTTCACGACCTCACAGTACGGTTACATGTTTCCAACCGAATGGGAAGAAATACACTTTGACACCTCGACACGCGACATCGTTCATTATATCAAATATCGGTTTTATTCTATTCTAGTGAAAAATATGAAGTGATGTACAAGAACGTCTTGAACACTAATATTTTAGCAGTGCTAAAGTTCTTTTATATTTTAACGTTACTTTCATATTCAAACTCCTTCGAGTGAACGACGTGTATTGCATTTTCCGATAAAATTGCTCGCCCATTTCTTAATATTTCTCTGCATTTGTTTATTCCGAGTCAAACTGGGCTACTGCCAAACTTAGTATTGCTTCATAAATTCTCTCGAAGAAACTCCTACATCATCTCACATTGTGTCGCAAATAGCTAAAGCGCTTACCAATAATCGGATATGTCCAGGAAGATTTATAACGTTCGGCTTCAAACGCGTCGCTCGTGTGCAAACCTCTCGTGAGTTTCCGAACTATTCATAAAATACATTTTTCGCTTATACAAAGTACAACTTTATCCTGAATAAATCTCGAAGTCGATTCTTGATCGAAAAATTACAGTTTAGAAAAACAAGAAAAGCTCGATGCAAGCCCACCAAAAAATTAAATGCTATTTTTTTTTCGTGGAACAAATGAGTTTCTTTTACAAATTTCAAAAACGGTATTTTGTGCTAATATTCTCGGTTAATTTTATGATACAATGAAGCTCCTCTGATTCTGATAAGCAGCTTTAAGTTGGAAAATGCATGTTTGCATGAGAATGTCCACTGTGAGAACCGCAATAACTACATGGCACTGTGACAGGCTAGAAATGCACCAACAGCATGCTTAGGATAGCAGACTGCTCAGTATTCCGATGTATGCCCCTGCCCTTAATTGTACATTCAGAAATGAAGTAATAGGTGTAATTAATGTATGCAAAAATATAATGCAATATGAAAATTTGACCCCTTAAATTTCTAAATACAATATTTTCAGCGGATGAAACACCTAAGTTGAAACTCCTATAATTATGATAAGCATTACATATAAACATGATAAGCATTATACTTATAACAATCACATTAATTTCATTTCAAGACCATTCTTCTTTACCAAATGGATTTTATGTATATGAACACAGTGGGTTTCTAATTACTTTAGGATCGTGTCTAGAGCCGTCAAACTCGTGAATAATTTGTTGCCTCTATCAGTGCTAGAGTTTGCTTTAAGTTTATTTTATCCTCCAGGGATATATCCGAGTTTATAGGTCGAACGCTGGGCACGTTATTCCTGCTTTATTTATTGGTATAATGCTACTTCAATAGAATGCAGTTGTTGAGTCGCACATATAAGCCATCCCAGAGAATGAAAGCACAGCTTTCTCATTTTTAAATCCGTTTAACCGCTCTCGAGTGACTTAAATATTAATAAATAAAAGTCCTTTGTGGAGATTTTTATTCAAAATAATATTTTTTGTATAATATCGTCTCCCTATGAATATTATGTCTGGTCAAATTTTTTTTAAATGACCGCAATAATATTCTACTTGCAGCATCAATTGGAATTGATACTGCATTAGTTTTGAAATCTATAAATATTTGTGTTGCTTAAAAATACAATCTATGCTTAAACTGACAGTCAAAAATTCGACACAACACGCTAAATAATTTTAAATGTATATTCCGAACTGGTGCTTGTCGATCGATCCAGAGCTTTTCGATACTCGTAAATTACGTCAAAGCTTGTTGCGACAGGTACGACGTACGATTTTCAAAAATCGAAACAGTACGTGATACTGCGAGTAAGTCCGGTTGGATTGCAGCTAAATCAATCCGCGGTTGCGGGAAACGAAATTTAGAACAAATGTTGAAAAAATATACATGAAACAACTCTTGAATTAATGCCAGTTTCATAAAACGAGATTTAAATAAATGAAGAATTAAAAATTAAATTAAAAATATCCGTGCATGCCCCAACGTGTAGCACGTCACACGAGCAGTTATATGAAGCTGTCGGTATACGAAAGGATAAATCTCGAAACCACATTCATTTTTTATTGTCGTGACCTCTATTTCTAACTGCTGGACATCCGTGAAAAATGACTGTTAAAAATTAAGGGCGAGAGGATGATACCACATTATTTAATCCGTTAATTGCTTTTTCCTCAGTATAAAATTGTTTTGCTATTGGCTCTCATTTTCGAAAGTATGAGAGTTACGTTTTACAATTACTTATACATAAAGCAAAGGAGTCTCTGACTTTATTAATTAAACTAAATAGAGAGATTTCATTTGTAACCCTGGAATCCAATAAAACTCTCATCAACACAGTTGAACCAATTGTCCTGTAATTTGGAAAGACAATTGAGTTTCTAGTAGTACTTTCTGTCTAGAGTTTCCTGAACTATTAAAATCCACATGTAAAGCTTTGGGGAAATTAGTGCCTATTAATTATTTCAACGCGGTTTTGGCTATGGAATCAACAATATCGCGACTGAAATTTTACCTATAAATCCATAATTTGATTTATTTTCACTTCTATCATCCGCTTTTAACTGGAATGCAAAGCAAATAATTACCAATTTATAATTATCGTTCTCACTGTCTGCTTTCATTACATAAAAAAAGTATTAATTATAGTGTATGCAAACTGCTATTGTAAATAATAGATGCAAAATATAAATTTTTAAAATAAAAGTACTTTAAATAAAGTATATATGAAAGTGATTGACTAAAACAGTACTCAACTCATATGCATATTTACGTAAGTGTGCAGCTGAGTAGAAAGTTATATAATGAAGTAAATAACTTTTCCTACTATTCGCAAATAGAACTTGTAAAATATATCTACCGCAACATCATCGCTGTGCTTGATGAGGGAAAACTTAGCTACAAAGCGCAATTAAATGAATGTGGTGATACCACACTAATTTATGCATAGCCTATTGACCGAAGCTTGTTCCACATAAATTGAACATTTCGAATATCATTAACGCTTTATGAACCAGTTTGCGACCACGAAGCTATTAAATTCTTTTTTCTTCAAATTATCACTTTATCACCGATTTCTCGGGCCACTGACGAAATATTTGGTTCCACATAGCGCTGCGGTTAGTCAGTTAAGACCGCAAATTAAATGCTAAGTCTAGAGAACAATAAACTTTCAGCTTGCAGAAGATTTTTTGACCTCGTCCATGGGTTGCATTTAGACTGGGAGGATTGTGGTCAAATGTGTTCGTTCAACAAAGAAAATATCCGCTTGCTCAATTTTCTGCGCAACAATTTTCTATGGTACCAACAGCTGCGCAGCAGTTTTTTAATAATACTTTACCAGGTATACCTTTCTGGAATTTTTTCTAAATATTGCGGTCAGAGATTACAAGGAAAATCTCCCCTCGAGATTCGTTGACAATATTTCCAGACAACACGGAGAAAACTGTTTAGTAGATCTCACTGTGGAATAGTATATTATGGACTGCAGACTAAGCTAGCGGTTGGATTTACTAAACCGTTTAGTAGATTTTACCCATTCAGTAGTAAGAATAACTGCTGGATGGGTAAAATCTACTAAACGGTTTAGTAAATCCAACCGCTAGCTTAGTCTGTCCATAATATACTCTTGTTACAGTGAGATCTACTAAACAGTTTTCTCCGTGAAGCGAATATTTTCTTGATTGAACGAACCTTGCCTGAACCTCAATTTCAGGAAATCTTCACGCAATATTAATATATTAATAATTATAATAATAACATTAATATTTTTTGTTCAGCTAATTAGTTTATATATATATATATATATATAAAGTGTCACGGTACGTATATGTAGAACTGAAGATTAATATATAAGCTAATCAAACATATTTTAGCATCGGAATGTTTTTGTACCTCGATGTTCAAAGTTATTCAACCATATGTTCAAACGACTTCATTCTTGTCGTCAAGTCGCCTAATTCTATGGCTCGCTTGGAAATTTAAGCTTCACCTTCATGAAGAATTTTTCGTTAGCATTCTTTCTTTGTCGCCTATTGTTTGAACATTTTTATGACACCCTTTGAGGAACGCCTGTGTCTTTCTACTCGTAGAGATAAATGGGGAGGTCTTGGAAAAATCTGGACAAAGCGTCTCACTTATTTATTCGAGAGTAGAAGTAATAGAAAAGTTTTTAAAAAAGTACATATAAGCTCGAAAAATATAGACTTACTTTCTATTATATTACTTAATTTATTTATTATAGTTAACGTTTACATAAAGTCTTATAATAATTGAATAACATCAAAAGAAAACTTTGAAAGAAAACTTATGCTTTAAAAATATAGTATAAAATTAAAATTTAAAGTTTCCTAATAAAAAACATGATTTTTAAAATTCTGGAACTTCCACTTTCGAACTGTAATTCCAAAAGCGAATGACGAAGCAAACCGTTATTTCCCCACCTTGATGCTTGCTTTATAAATGCGTTTAAAATATGAGAACTCCAGTTAGTTGGCACAAGTTCTCCTATAATTCGTATTATTAATTACCTGTCTAAAAATGAAAGTCGATCTTTTTCACTTTCTTTATTTTCATTTACGGCGCTATTTCCCATCCACTTTAGCATTTTTCAACGGGGGTAAATGACCTATTTTTAGCAAAAATATTTATAATTCCGAGCGTAAAGTTGGGGAGATTAAATTTAGTTTTATGGTATTAACCACATGCCCTTAATGGGTTTAATTACATTTTAAAAAAATATATCTTAATAAGAATTAATACATATATAATATATGCTTTGTTATTTGCATCAAAACATTATATACATCGTCTTAAATTACGCATGGGACTAACGAATTATAAAAATAATGAATTGGTAAATTCCTTACTTTTATAATGGGGGGTATATTCATACAGAAAAAATTCGGTTATTTATATGCAGAAATTTCAGTATAAATAGCTGACCCATTTCCAACTAGATATTAATTTATACCGAAAAATAATTTTTAAAATCTATCTATTCATTTGCAAATTTTTGTATGCGTTGCCATTACCTTTTGTAATTCGTTAATAAAATTTTCATTACTAATTTCTCGCAGCGCATATTTTATTTTTAGAATTAGTTTTTGCACAAATATGACTGTTTTAAAATGCCTAGTTAAAAAATTTCAGAATATATGTACTATACTTGATAGTACTTGGTCAACAATTTTGTATAGCTGCAACAAGATGCACTATTGTTGATGTTGAATTGAAAAATAGGACGAGATTTTGCATTGGACATCTAGATGATAAAGAATGTCCTCGAGTTGGAGGTCCTGCCACTTTACATGGAAAATTAGTGGGATACATACTTGACAATGCAATTTATGGAACGTCCAATTTTTCCACTGGATTGCAAAACATGTGCCAGAATTAAAATGAGAATAATAACATCTCAAAGATTTAAACAAAATTATAAGTTATTTTAGAGGAAAGAAGAAAGTCATAAATTTCAAGTCGGAGGCTAAATTTGAAGAGGGAAAAGAGGGGAATTTGAGAATTCTAAATGTAAGTAATTTTCTTTAGAGCCGTATTATCGGTGAATTAAATACGAAATAAAAAATTTAGTTGCAAGGACTGAGATACTGACATACCCCAATTCTTTTAATAATTCCGACCCTCCAGTTTTCTTTATACGTACCTGATGGTCCAGAACTTTCTTTTTGAGATCTCAGGACATTTTAAAACTTCCTTTTCCACAAGTATATCTATTGTGATTCTTATTGTTTCTAGTAAACTATTTACACTTTTTTTACTAACATAAATCTATTTTTTATCTTTATTCTAGATCATAATGAAACAATAAGACATAGAAATTTATGACACATTTATTTTTTGCTTTATTGTAAACTTCCTTCTCAGGCGTTACATGTTATAGTGATAAAAGAAAGAAGTCGTAATGTTCGCCAGCAGTTCTCGTTATTTGTAAAAATGGTTACGATTTCTCCGTCAGTGGGATCATTTTAAGACACGAAAAGGGAGTTTATATTGTCATGAAAAACGTGCAGAGTAAATGTGTATCTAATATTTTATACCATTGTAACGCCTTCAAAATTGACTACCGATCTAATTTCCATAATTTTACTTTCCTTTCGCAAAGTTTTAAATAATCTTATATTGCCTGATAAAAGCTAGAAAATTGAGTTCACTGGAGAGAAGAATTACCTGGTCCAAAAATTCTAACTGTAAACTCACTTGAGAGAATATTTTTTAATTAAATAAAAATCTGAAGACTTTACCTTTTCGAAAATAAGGAATAAGTCTGACCTAATTTTTTTTATGACGATACATTAAATTGACTCATTTATCCTATAATTTTTCTGCTATCGTTTTATACTTTGAACAGGAGAAATTTAACTTTACCCGAGAAAAATGTTTCAACACTGAACCTTTCAAAAAGCTAATTCATCAGCGGGGAGAACGAAAGTAATTTAAAACGAGGGTGTCTCAGTTTCAATAGCCGGAAGGGTCCCAAGAAGACTGATAAGTCAGGGAATAATCTAGGGTAAAATTTTAAGTTTAGAGAAAACTCAACGGAAATATTGAATACCTAGGTGGAATTTTCATTAGTTACAACTATAATAATAACATTTAACCCTTTTTTATTATTACATCTCTTGTATTGCAGTTTAATCGACAGTTTTTTGTTTGAATGTGTAATCTGTAATTCGTAATGTGTAATTTCTAATGTGTATATTTATTTCATTATTTCTACCAACTTTATTGTTATATTATTATTGTATAATATTATATCACTATCTTATACTAAATAATATTTACAAATCAACACATTTTATTAACAATTTACATCAAAAGATAACATATTCAAAGTATATCGTACTTGCCTGACTGTGAAAGTGAATGTACTTTAGTCATCATTTTTAAATGAAGTAAAACTTATTTGACTATCTAGTTTATACGTGGAAGCCCTAGCCTACTAGGTTTACTGTAATCGGCTCAGAGGAGAAGTCCTGTGATATTCGTTAAGCTACCTCGAACTCGTAGCTGCCAGAATATAGATCATGATAGCCAATTCCAGACTTTGAGATAATCTCACTGGACTGCACTCATTTGTTCCTAGTAAATGAACATGAATTGTTAATTAATATTTACAATTTAGAACATGATACTTATCATTCTTATTTTATTCGCTTATCTCTTTAAACTAAGAATAATCCCGTATAGCACAAAAGTTTCCATGAAGGTTTCCGAAAATAGGTAACAGTTTTGTTGAAACTGAGACAATTTTATTTTAATTAGTATATTAATTACAAAATTAGAACCTTTCTGGAACATTTTTCGGAATGTACCTAATCTTTCATTGAAATATTCCAGGAATGTTCATGGAAGCTTGTGTATTATACTGGGGTATTTAAATTAAAAATGTATTTTAAAATTCTATTTGTTTTTCCACAAAGGGTTAATTTTTCATTCAAAATGAAAAATTCAAAACTTATCTTGAAAAAGGTTTGATTACCATCACATTAACTTCACAGCTTTATGAAGCGTTGGATACCATAGCTTTAGCGATCAATTTCACGAGAATTTTTATTATCGTTGTACATAAAGCTAGTAAAACGCACTTGTTTCATTTAGATTGCTTCATTTTGCGAGTTTACAAGGCAATCTTAAATTTCAATAAATATTGCCTGCATTCATTTTGTAAATTTTATTTTATTAAGACTACGTTATTGAAATATTTACCCCATATTTATATAATATACAAAAAATACGTGTGAGTAACGGTTACAATGTGTAAATTTCGAAAAAATAAACTTCCTATATAAATTTTGAACAGTGCAGGAATTAGGTCAGATAAGTTTTGTTCTCAATTATTTGATTGAAAATTGAAAATTTCCTGCTAGTAAACTTCGAACTTAACACATCTACACTGCAAGTTATCGAAAGTTGGAGCAATATATTGCCATTACGAGTTGTCGAAGTACATGTCAGGAACAATCGAATTTTCTTACACTATGAGAGGTGTATCGAAATTTAATGACAATGTATGTGTAACAGATTGATTCACTGATTTTGGTAAAAGTATCAGACCTAAAGAAGTAAATTTTGAGGAACAAGTGAAGCTTTGACTAATTCGTGATACTAGGTATTGGATTTGTGAAGATTCAAGTATTTATAGTAGGGGTGGACATAAATCATTTCACACTCATGCCATGCATCTACGAGAGAGATCGTCTGCACCTCTGACAATGAATCACGCTGCTCGTAAATGATTCACACAGTATCTAGGGAAACTGCATCTCTCAGCAAGGAATGGCTTTGGACTTCTGACGAACCCTACTTCAGGCTCTTTTTATTTCTCTGCCTGATCTTCCAACATCTCACATGGGAAGTCAAAGTCGAAGAAGGATTGACGAGGAAAAAAATCCTCAGGTTTAATGATGCGGAGGATTATTCTTTGAAAATAGGACAGAAGGGTCAATCACGTAACTTTCTCATTTTCACAATTTACCACTTTTACATTGTTCCTCAGTTCTTGCAGCATGACAGTTTTGATGTTTTAAACGTCGAAGATATCAAGAGGGTTTTAACTTATTTTAAAGAATTTTAAAAACTTTAAGGATTCTCAAAAAATTTCACTAAATTGCAAGACTGAATGATTTTGCAATTTTGAATGATTTTAAAGAATTTCAAGTGGTTTTTAAGGATTTTAAGGAATTTTATGAGATTTTAAAGAATTTCGAAGGGTATGTAAAGAACTCTACAGAGAGTTTGAGAATTTCTAAAAGATTTCACAATATTTAACAAATTTCAAGATATTTTAAGTATCTAATAATATTTAATTAATTATAAGGGATTTAAAAAAAATTTAGAAGAGTTTAAAGATTTCCAAGAGATTTCAAAGGATTTTAGAGATTTCAAGAGATTGAAAAAGATTTCATGAACGAGTATAATTCTGTAATGCAATTCATTATATCCGGGGTCAAAAAAAGGTGTTTCCATTTTAAAAAATCACTTTGACCTTGAAATAACCTTGAAAATCGACTTCAAGTCAAGGGCGTAGACACCATTGAGTGACCCACCCTGTATAAAAGCCAACGGTGCGGAAATTAAAGAAAAATGTGAAAAAGAAAAAATGGGAAAGTTACATGATTAACCCCCAGGCCTCATAAAAAAATGCGATTTATTCGCCCATGCAAATAAAACTTGTTGGATGTTTCAAAGGGAAATTCGTAATTAAATTAAATTCGTAATTAAATTCGTATGTCTAAAAATTGTTCATTTTCGCTTCAGAATCCAAAATAAAAAATCTGCCCGCTTCGCGGGCACATTCTCATCGCGCGCTTCGCGCGCGGCTCGCTTCGCTCGCAAAAATGAGCGCGCCTTCGGCGCGCGGGGGGTCGAATATAGTTCGATCGTCGCGCTTCGCGCTCCGATATATATACACGTCGCGCTTCGCGCTCCGTGTTGCGCGCTTCGCGCGCTTGTGCCCTTAGTGAAGCTTGCGCTTTACAGGACGCTTAAAGATATATGTTTTTTTTAAAATTTAATTAAATTACATAATTTATATTTTTATATTTTAATTTATTTTTGTATATTTGTAATTTATATTTTTAAAAATTTAATTAAATTAAATTAAATTACAGCTTTGAATGCAAAATTTAACTAATTTACTTAAGGTTCTATCGACCTTAAGGAGCACATTCTCATCAGGGCACTCGCGCTTCGCGCTCGATATTTGATTTAAAGCTCGCGCTCCGCGCTCGGCTCTGTTTAACAATATTTTTCACGATTTAAACGAAAACTACTCATCCTATTGAAAAATGGCCAAAGGAGAACTTGTAGATCTTTTTAAGGCGAATAATTATATTTCTTATCATTTTCTCTGCATCTCGCGTTTTTTGGCTCAAAATTTGAATTTTCGATTTTTTAAGGAAATTCAAAAAGTTGTTATGCGGATCTTATAGGGCGTTCAAAAATAAACATTTTTCATCTTTAGACTTTTTTTCATATCGTGCGTTGTTTGGCTTCTAATTTAAGTTTTATTTCATTTTTTTGGATTTTCAAAATGTTATAAGTCTTTCAATTTTTTTTTTATCCAAAAAAGTCATTAAGAAAAATTGTTCGACTTTTTGAGTACTACGAACGTGCGTCATTAGAATTTTTAGAAAAAAAAAAAAGTGGTTTCAAAATTTTTCAAAATGCTCCCACTTTTTGAATTTTTATCCAAAATGGCTGGCCAACGAACTTGACCTTCATTTTAGGACACTTAAAGAGTATACCAAAGGACAATCCAATCTGTCAATTCTTTCGAAAGTATCGTGCTCACAAACTAAATATACAGACACACAGACAGACAGACAGACAGACAGACACATTCGTAAAAACATGTTTTTCGGGTTCAGGGGGTCCCAAAACGTGGACATTTGACAAAAACTGGGGGGGGGGAAATTTTGCACAAATCTAATACCTTCTCTGATGAGAATGTAAAAATGTACGACTTGATTAAGAATCATGAATATGCAAACTATAGTTTGCGAGTTTATTGGTCTTATTATATGTTTATTATCTCACATTAAACAATCGTGGTTTATTGCGTTCGAGAATTGTTGATAATTCAATGCAGGTCGTAAAGTCATAAATGTAACAAAAGACGCGTCAACCTTATGGCTGCAGAATTTGGAACATTGCCCGAATTCAGCCACAAAGCTTTACTGTTCGCATAGACAATTGTATTGAGTACATAAAAGAGGTTTATGAATTTTCATTTTTAACATACAATTACATTATTATAAGTCTACATTTAAAGATAGTAAAAAAAATTCTCTTATTCTTCAAAGAAAATAAGTAGCATTTAATTTAGACTTATATTTTATTCTTTGTATAACTCGCTTTGAGCTACGCTTTTATATTATATACTGTCTCAGAGTTATCTAACATTCTTAGACTTTATTACCTCATAAAATAAAGGAGAGTATATGATAAGACATTACAGAATACACACAGATGTAGCACAGAATATTAACCTTCAAAAAAGGAAGCTGATATGTTTATTACAGAAATATAAATTTTATCATCTTTGCAAATTAAAATATTTTATTACACCGAATTTGGTAAATACTTACGATGACTGTGAGGTGAAGCATCGCCTGTTATAGAAGCAATGAAGGGTACATCCTCTGTGATTTCCGCATAAGTCGATGCTTTATAAACAAGAGGAATGGTTGCTAAACATTTTAGCAATAATCTACCATCTGAAAAAAACTCCCTGGTAATTGTGACTTCGAGATATGACCGCGTAAAGGTTCTCTCGTTGTTGACTGTAATATTTTCAGAGTATTCCTTATAGAACAGTGCATTTTCAACCTGCAAAAAAAAAAGATTACTCATAACTGCTTAAGCATCAGAATAATTCCGAAATCGATCATAGAGACAGAAACACAATCAGAAAAGGATGATCGATATAGATTTGACGTCATACCATCCATTTCTGACTGGTTTTGTAAAAAGTGTAATTTCGTTTCTAAAACACACGAAATGGATCTCGTGTCCTCTATTTTCATTGCGAATATGCTCTTTGCTCTCATATTTCCGTTCCTTCAAAAAGGAGGAACGCAAGGACAAGAAGAATGAGACTTACGAGACTCATCCTGTACATGCTCCATGTTATTATATAGGTAAACAAACAAGGACATGCACCAAAAACTAGACATATGATACGGACAAGGAGTTTCATCCACAAAACGAGAAAAGTGGAGCCACCTGTTCAGTCATATATTTATCTCTCGGTGGGAACACGCACTTCTGCTGTGAATCCATTATGTCACACATGTATAAGAAGATTGGTGTGATAAAAAAGAGGTAAGATTCAAATAAATGAACTGTTCAGAGGCGTACAAAGGTGATGTTGAATACTTTTCATTTCTTTTGGATTCAATTCACTGAAAGCTTTTTCCCTTAGAAGCATCTTCAGCCTCCATGATATAGTTGTTGAAATATTTTCCAAAGAAAAAAAGAAAATCCCAATACACTCTTTTTTTAGATATAACTGTCGAGCTAAGACCTAATTCTAGATTTCAGTAATTCAAAGTGAATAAATTCATCAATTAATACAAGTATGAGAAGCTCATTTCTCTTTGGTTGAGATTATTTATCGAATTTATTGAGGTTATCGAGGGATATCAGAACGCATCGACTTTAATGTTTCAATGGTCGTTTAAACGAATCGAGAAAAGCTTGAAACTTGAAACGACGAGATAGAAGTTGAGGACACTTTATTGGCCATTCGTAGGTACTCATTGATCCTTCATTTTCAAGAAGGAGGTACCTATTCACAGTCTCTCGATAACGAGCATTCTACAGTTCTTACGTACAAATGGGTACGACGAATTTCATTAAGCTGGATGCGATAAGATAAACGTGAAAGCGAAGATAAACATCTGGCCAACAAGAAGTTTCTAGGAGTAACTAACAAGGAAAGTTATCAAACGGTCGCTTTTCACTGATTCCACACACCAGTTTGTGCTTCCTTCGAGGAAGTAAATATTTCTTTAACATCGTTCCCCACAAACCTTTTTATGGTGCTGTGCCTTCTTTCCATCGTTCTATTTGTCCTCATACTTGCTCTTCTCTCTTCTTCTTAAATTCTTTTTTTTTTTTTTCAAGTTTCAGGATAAAATCCGAGGTTTAAGCCTGCGCTGATTGCGAAAGGATCTTATCCGAACATTGAAAGGAATTTTTACTTCATGTAGATAATAATCCGCGTTTTTTAAAAATATTTTCCATTAGCAATGATTGATTATATTAATCACTAGCAATGGAAAAAACAACCCCTAGTAATGGTTAATAAGAACTCATCAATAACAACAATTATCTGCAGTTGTCAATAAGAACCCCTAGCTACAATTAATAACAACTCCTATTAATTATCAATAAAAACCCGCCTTGGTAACAGATAATTAAAATTCCTACCAATGGTTAATTACAATCATCCCAAAAAGTTAATAACAACTCATATATATAGAATTGGTTCAGAACAAACCTTAGAATTGTAAAATAATATCTTAGAATAAAAATAATAATAATAACCCTGTAGTTAATAACAACACCTATTCAAATTCGATAACAACCCCTTCAAATGGTTATTAACCATTTGTTATTATTACGATACCTATAATCATGGTCATTTCTTTAATGGAATGTTACGATTTGAAAATAAAAAATGTACTTGTAATCTATTTCTCCATAACGACTATTGACTATATTGAACTGTGTTGACAAAGCAGATGATTTTGATTCTTCTTTGACTAAAACTAAAATTCAATAGTTGGAATCCCTGGTGCTCTTTGAGTTATACATGAGGAATGGAAAATCGCTCGCACGATTTCACCCTTACGACAAAAGAATCCTCTTCAACCGAACTGAGGGGAACGTGAACTTGTTCAAATAAATGCGGTCGACTAGAGAGATCATGTCTCCAGTTACAGTTGAACGAGTAAACACATAAACATCCGTTCAACAGTGTAGACACTTTTTCAAAATGATTGAATTTCAGCTAAGGTGCATCTAGAATGCTTTGTATTCGTTAGGTGAAAGTGGTGAAACTTAATGTACTGGAACAGAGATGGAATAGAAAAAATGAAGGAGTTAGGATGAGAATTCAGGAACGTAAAACCACAGGATAAGAGACAATGGATAAAGAAGGGAAGATAAGAAAAGAAAGAAATAAGAATAAAATCAAAATGAGAAGGAAAGAGAAAAAATGAGAGAAAAAGGGACAGAAAGAGAGAATAAAAACGAGAAATGGTGGAGGAGAAAGATTCCGGAGGAACTTTAATCATCCAGTAAGGTCACGTAGTTGAAGGTGAAACGAGGCGATACTTACGGCTTCTCCGTTGAGGGTCCACGTAATGGTGGGGGCGGGAAGAGCAGCGCCCGATGTGCAATTCGCCCGAAGTGTCTCCCCTACTGGCAAGCGCTGTCTCTCAACCAATATAGTTGGATCACTTTCTGGGACATCTAGTAATCACAAGAGTTTACAATAATAAAGATCAACTTGTCTTAATCTTAAGATCAACTTATCTTTGATACATACTTCTATATTTTTAAAAACACTGCTTGTCATTTTTTAATAGGTGTCGGAATTCAAGATTTGAAAGGATTTGAAATCGGTTAAAATCGGATCCAAACGAAAAAAAAAACTTCGCTTACTGGTTTAGAAACAAAATAAAGATGGTCTAAGTTGAATTTCAATTCGTGCAAACTCCAGTGGTAGAATATTTGGTCTTCAATCTTCTCCAAAAAGCAATACCTCGAGCAATACCTCGAATTTTCTCTGTACAATTAGATTTCGCTGACAACGTTATCGATCGACCGACATGAAAGAGTGCTGCTCGCATTTAGGTATTTCAATTCGATTGCAAACCTTTAAGCTGCAACTCGAGCATTAGTCAATCCAACCGTGTGCATCGAAATTCCTCGATGTAGCGAATTAAATTCCGCCTATACATCGTTTTACACAAACGTTAATTTAGAGCAAAGGTAAATTTTACACTATGTTACTGAGACGAAAATATATGCTAGTGAGAGGATAATGTATGTTAGATAGAGGATAATATACGAGAGGGTATATATACCTACCAACTACTGTCATGGGAGCCGCATCAGTTTTTGTTTCTAGGGTGGGAAGCTCCTCTGATGCTTCGCATTTGTAGATTCCCGACTGTTTTTTGAAGACGTTGAGTAACATCACCTCGTTTTTGTTCGATACTGTGAGCTACGAGTACAAATTATAATATATAATTAGTTTTTAATATCATTATTATCCAATTTGTGTTTTATCCTAATCGAGTCTTGGCAAAGCAATGGTTTAAGTAGTAAAGATGCGTTTTTGTCAGACATAACTGTAACTTGATAAATGATTGAATTGAAGATTGAACTGATTACCAGTAAAAATCATTATTTGAATTCTTTGATAAAAAATTACACACTCAGTATATAGAGTGCTTTTCAACCCACATGTTTGAAAGCGTACTTGAGTATTAATGATCACATTTGCGAAATGCAATTATATTCTGCTACTGGTATTTTCAATTTTTAATTAAAGAGAATTAAACCCTTCATAATAAACCATAGATTATAATTCTTAATTAACGGCCTACTGCAATAATACATGACGTAAATGTGATGTAATGAAAACTATATGGCTCTGATTTAAAATGCACTTTTCATTTAAATTAAATGTTTTATTCAAAGGAGCAAGAGATCATAAATCGAATAATGTATCATGTGTGTTAATTCGCTATCAGTTTGTAACTTTGCCGAAATTAGTATTATATGTTAAGTATGATTAATCAGGTTAATTACTGAAAATGCGTACTGAAAATTGACTTACATTAACATTTATGTTTCTCACAGGGAGAACAAGACCAGGAGGTTCCTTTTTGGGAGCGTAACGATAAAATTCTGCCTCGTCGAGGTACCACTTGACTGTGTAGAGTAATTTGCCCTGGAGGTCGTAATTGCAGGTCAACCGTACTGAATCTCCAGAACGAACCATTCTAGGCACTGTGATTTTTAAATCCTTCAATCCTATTACATCTGCAAAGAAAATATTTAAGTATATTAAATAATTACATAATTCTAACATTACATTTTAATTTATTAAGTGTATTCCTGCAATCTACTTATACATAGAATAACATCTAAACTGCAGTGTGTGAATTCCAGTAATATAGAAGTTCAGTCATGTTACTGTGATGATAAATTAACTTGACTTGAAACTAAATACAGGAAGTTTAGTCTATTGTTGAGTGGAACTTGGTTAACCCTTAAATGTGCCTTTCGTGTGATATTAGAGGAAAACAGAAACCCAAGAGCTGACGCGTAATCAATATCTGCAGACCACATCTTCTACTCATTATGTCAAAGGTTTGCTCTTGTTTTAAATAATGATGGTTATATGTTAATTAACAATTTCATAGTTATGTTTTCACATAACTTATGTTTCGGGAAATACGTGTGCCTGAATTTTATGAAAAACGACTATAAAATTTTTTGAAACTATTTTTACTCAATATTTTGTATAAATTTTTTAAAATAAGATTACAAAGTCTGGTGGAGGAGCAGTGTAACTGGATTTTTAGTTTGAACGCTTCCGTGCATTTTATGGTAATGAAGTATTATATTCAGAGTCGTTATTCAAGCACGTCGAGGTTTCTCCACTGAAACTTCTTTTCAAAAAGAGATTTATTGAGCGATTCAGTTATTCAACTTTTCTAAATTTCATTTTAAAATAATGTTTCATAATTCTTGGATAAACTTATATACTTTTGGGAATGTTGTGTTAATTTTTTCAGTTCGGTTTGACTTTCAATGTTCAAATGGTTCATAAAAACTTGGAATATATCGACGATATCGTTTACAAAACCAATATAGACGATATAATGAGTACTTACGATACATTGTTAGCTGTAGTGCCTCACTTATGTTCTAATAATTGGTTTAGTAATTACTTTGCTTTTGTAATGATAGACTCGATATAACCTGTCGTTGTCCTCAATTTTTTATGTTTGTACACATCAAAATCAAGTCAATAAAATAATGTACGACTTTCAAAAACAAACTTTTAAAATAACTCAGTGAAATGAATTAATAATTGTTAATTATCCGAATTTACATTGGTATATTCCATCAACGACTGAGACGTTTTTTATTTTAGTTCAAAATTTGACAGAGGATCACTTTATAAGAATACACAAGAAACAAGTTGCGCATACAAATAAGTTTGTTCAAACGGGAGAAGACACACTGTAGATAGAAACTTCACAAAGCCTCGCTTCGCGCTTCGTAACGTTTTAGATCTGTTTTAATAAATTACTTCCAGATTTGCATGAGCTCGTATAGGTTTCATGATAATTTATCATTCTGAAATCTTCTGAGTGTATGTATTATTCACATTCATAACTTTATATAAAATTAAATTTATTGGAGTTGAAAATCCACAAGTTATCTTCGCAAAACGAGGATGATGCAGAATAGAAAGAAATATACAGGAATAAACAGAGTTGTTAAGACCCTATTGACAACTGAGGAGATTCAAGATTTTATAGAATTTAAGCGAAGATTAGAAAGTGAGACAAGTGTAGAAATTAGATTCCTGAGATCAATGATTTTCATTAGAATCATTAGCAATCAAAATTTGTGAGAGAATTCATAACATAATTACATTTCCTGGGAATGTTTCAATTCTCTCTAGGATGCTTTCCAGCACGTGTACATGGAACTTTCATTCAACGTTATATAAACATAAACTTAGCACTGCTAATTATGCTGTCCAGGAATGGAAAAGTTTGATACCCGAGTTCTACAAACGATATTTCATTTGTGATGTAAGAATAATATTTACCTTTTATTTCCGGTTGACAAACATTTTTAATTTGTTTTTGCTATATTCCGAATTTAATTGAAGTTCCTTCGAGTGCAGTTGCATATGGATGATAGAAAGTAATTAAACTTTATGTGACTTTTTCATTTATTTTTGCTCTACTTTAAAAGAAATGTGTAATAGATGACTTTTCATTCAGCAATCAATTGAAGCTCAATCATTGGATTGAAAGGAATAAAAATCTCTTTTCAATGCGGTTTAAACTTTTAGCTACTCATAAAAATCAACGCATTCATCTTTCGAAGAGATCTGATTTAGAGGAATATTCAGTTCATCAGTTGAAAGTTTAAAATTGAGTCAATAAGTTTTAATTATAGATAAGGGAACTAATTGAACTTTTATTTGAATAAAAAATTTTGAGATTTTACTGTTTCCTATTAAGATTTCAGTATTTCAAAAATAATGAGAAGCCCGACTATGCAAAGTTGATTCGATGACCAGTGCAAACGTCCCTTATCGAAAGAGAAGTTGGACAACATTCCAGAGGTTTCTTTGGATTAAAACTAAATCGAATGGATGTAGATGGATATTTGCACACTTGCGAATTCGATCATGTAGCAATGGTCGAAAAATACGTGAAATTTCGGACTGCAGTAAAATGAGAACGAAATAAAACGATCGAGAAACGAAGACTCATTGTCGGTTGTCGAGTATAGAATACTTGACTAAACCAAGATCTTTTTCACCGTACTGATGTTTGGTTAACTGATACGACTCTGTAGTCGTTTTACCCAATCGAGGAATAAAATTTTCCCTTTGAGGAAAACCATACTATTGTTTTTGCATTCAAAATTAAACCTTCTTTTACATATAATCGTTAAGCATCCATCCAATCCAATTAGGAAAGCAAACAGTTTCCTTCTCACTCGTGAAAATTTCACATAAAAATTAAATTCCCTGCTTGCAAAATCCGAAATTCAAATGACGTTTTGTACAGAGTTATTTGAAATTTCAATTCACTTTTGGACTATGAATAATGCATGAATGGCGCTGAAAAAAATAGTCAGGATGAGATGAAGTCAATGTCCGAAGCTAATAACTTTCGTTTGAATCTTTACCGTCATTCGCTTAATTTGCACGAGAAAGAGATATTATGAACTGAATATGGATCGACTAAAAAGCAAGTTATATGCAGAGCTTTTTTTCAAGGGATTTAAATTTCCCATAGATTTGCATGTTTCAATACGTACGAATCTCGTTATTCTCGTTGTGAGAATACTCGCTTATATATCATATATTAATATTTCTTTTACAAATGTAAATTACGGTATTAAATGTTATGAAGACTCTTTCAGTCGTCTTTTTAATCCACCTCTATTCCAAATTTGAGGGGGCCTAGCTTTCTGAATGTAGGTGATTATGGAATTGCGGAATAGAGCCACCTTCATCCTCTGATTAGCTAATCAGGTCAAGTACATTGAATGAGACATGCGGAAGGCCAGAAATTGGTAGTTGGTAACTGTACAAGATCCCCTTACAAGTTGTTTCATCCAAATTATCCGATTAAAGTCTCAAAATGACGTAAGTGTGTGAGATTATCCTGAGAAATTGCTTAATTTCTTGCTAGATGAAATATACATTATTGCGTTTAATATATATCTTATAAGATTCTTCAATAGAGAAAATTTTTTATTTCAAAATTAATTTGATCAGAGAATTTACTTTTTTATTCTCCTTTCCTGAATTGTACCTATTCAAAGAAGATTTTTGTCCCTTAAATTTACATTTATTGAATAAAAGATTTTTATTTCACTGGGGAATCATTACTGTTTGAATATTTTGAGTGCCCATCGACTATAAATAATGAGACGAGACATGCATAGTGATCTAACGAAGCTCATGAAACTTGACCTTCAAATGGCACATAACGCGAAACTGAACGTTTCTTTTATTGGCGTTTCTTTACAGTCTTGGGTGTAATTTGTTCGGCTTCTATTATTTGAGTTACAACGATTTACTATAATCAATAAAAGAATACAGAGAGGTGGTCTTGTATAAAAAGTTAGCCTAATAAAAGGGAAATGAAATAGCAGATTATAATTCTATTATAATTAATTTCCTTCAGGCCAGCAAAAGATAAAAGCGGTTTGGGGTCAGATAGTTCCTCTTAGTTAGAAGCTACCAAGTTTCAACAGGAGAGTTAGTAAAATCATGATTATCTCTCCTGAAAGTCCGCAACTAGCACTCTATATATTTAATCCTTGAAGATGTGAAATAGTTATGGTATAACCTGCAAATCTCTCTAAAGTACATTTTCGAAATTCCAATCTCTCGATTGCTTCAATCAAAATAGAAAATCTTGATAATGAAAAGAAGATAGAAACAAACAGAAAGTGAGTAGATTACAAAATAAAAAAGTTAATGGATAAATGTTGCAAGGGAACAAGAAATGGCGAAATATTGGAAAAGTGAATGGACATCAAGAAAGAAAAGAAAGAGAGAAGTTCTCTTGAGACAGAAGAAGTGATGGGCCCACGAGAGTTTCGCCTTGCAATTTTTCTGCAGACACATGTCACTCCTGAAAAATTCAAAGAATAGAACGTCGAAAATAACTTTTTAAATTTTACTAGAGAGTATAGATTGTAGATTATAATTTCGAGAGGAATGCAAAATCTGTTGAATACATTATTAAAGTTTTAAGTATGATAATAAACACGTATAGCTCTTAAACTCAAAAGTGTAAGTTTATAGTCTCATAAAGCGTGCGGTGAAAACAATATTTCATTTGGAATTGCAAAACGTAACGCGCTTCGAAATTCGAAAGTATCTTCAATTGTAACTTTAATTATTCCAAAAATTATTTTTATATTGTAATATTATAATATTTATTGTTTATATAATATATTAGTCGTTTTTTGTATCCAAATGATAAAAGGACATTGAACTTTTCATTGACATTTAACTTTCTAGACAGGGTGAGTTTTTTATGTTTTCTTCGCAACTTGTCTTGGGTTTATTGTTCAGTTTAACTAATAGCCCTTACAGCCCCAGCATTAACGCACCAGATTTGAACCCCTTAGACAGAGAGGAAATGATTCGTTTGATTAGGCTATTTATGCTTAACGAGATTTGATTTACTGATTTATTATTGATTTGTCATCTAAATCAATTAACGCAAGTTAAAAATAGTTGGCGCCTTTCCATTTCTGATATTATACCGAAAAATACAGTTATTTTCACGGGAATTTTGGTACACCATTATTTTCTCAAATACCATTATTTACCATTATTTTAATTTCTAAAAAAGAACTTTGGAGACGAAAAGACTATAGTCTTCTTCTCTCATTTCTTCTATAGAAGAAATGGAATGGAAGCAGAACTATGATTTTAAAGTGAAATTTGATACCATGTCAGAAAATTTTATTTTATCTTAAAACTTTCTTATTAAAGATGTTAATATTCCAAATCCCCTTACTTCTTGGAATATTTTTTAAAACAAAAAATGTTTCCCCTTATGCACGGTAATTAACTGCCTCGCAGCTTTAGGGGTTTAATAAAATGCAGCTATTTTTGCGGAGAAAATTCTACAACGCACACATTTTAATGGGTTAACGAACTACATAATTGGCCCTTCTCTCTGCAGAGCGTAGATGCTTTTTAGGAAACTTTTTGAGGAAAATCTTTTATTAAAGTGCACCGGATGTAAATTATGCTCATGAGTACGGAGACCGAAATCCGAGTCACATTGTGCGAAGCGACACTAAAAATTATACTTTTAAATTATACCATTCCCGATGACTTGCCTCTGAACATATATCGTATTAAACAAAACGAAATGGAGAGAGAAATGTCTAGTGACAAAATTCAGCCACTTTTTTTTATCCAAAAATAAGTATTATACAATTTTACAGGTTCATTTAAATCTTGAGTCAATTTCAGTCATTTCCATTCATTTGTTATTTAAATACAAATATATTTTATAGCAATATTTGATATTTTTAAATTCAGTTGGAGCTAGGAAGATTTTAAATTACTTTAGTAAACTTTTCTTTAATGACTTTTTGTAACAAGAATGAGGTACAAATTCATCAAGGCAGCGAACCAGTGATAAATGGTGGCGATTAAGTTTGTATCGATGTGGTCGATTGTCACCGGAGGTTAAATTATCGCTACTATCCCGGCACCGATAGGGGCTGCTTTCTCCGGTCGAAAAAAATATTAACCATTTTCCGGTTCTCTGAACCGCAAGAAGCGGTTTTCAGCTCACCACCCTGGCTACTGCTTCAAAGATGTACGAAAATATATCCGGAACCATTCAATTCTTGAATCTTTGTTTTAATTTTGTCATTTTTCTTTATTTTTACTTTGAAAGTTATGAAAGTCAAGCACGAGAAAAATTCTTTCACAATTCCTCAAGCTCGACTAATAATATTTCAATTTGCAAGCAAGGGTGGTTTTTCTGAATATCAGAAGGTCGTAACGTAGATATTGAAAGCAAGGGAGGCAAGAATGACTGGGAATGAAATTATCGCGGTTATTGAGAAGGGGCGTCCTCTTATCGGACATCGTAAAACCATTCGGAGCTGAGAAAATCCTCCTCTCCTCGACATTTATGCATTTCTGTGTATAAAGGATGACCGACTTTATTTGATTTCGACGAGAATGCATCTTATAAGAGGAATAGCGAAATTAGTGTAAAAATTAATGTAAATTAATGTATAGCTAAAGTTTTAAATATAAAAATAATGTTCCAACTACAAAGAAAAATGGACATTCTTAGTTTCTTTTATATTGTATTATTTTCAATGTGAGTGAACCCATATTAATTAAAGGAAAGGCCCCTTTTCTATCAGTAATATTTTTGCTCTCTTTTCTCATTACTAAAAAAGAATATGATTCTGAACTGAAACTAAGTAATATATTCATGCCCTCGTTAGCTTCTCAAGTTGCAAGATAAATTGAAAGAAAGGAGACATTTTCAAACGATTAATAGGGGAAAGAAAATTCTTTAAGAATTTGTAATATTAGAAGGAACGTAATGAGCGACTTATGCAAATTACATAAGTATGCATAAGTCGCTCATTATACATATATAAATTACTGCTTACAGTTTTTTTGAAGTCTTATGGTGGAAGTAAAAAATACTTGATTTTATCATGATTTGATATCTTCATTTTCTTAATCACTGATCGTAATCAGAGGTTAAACTTTTACAAAGTAAAATTTTTATCGCAGCTTCAAGTTTAAACTATAAGACAAAGTTTTAGCTCTTTTTAAAAGTAATCATAATTATTTCTAAGTCTTCCTGCTCTTCCTCTGCTCGAAAATGTTTCCAATTTACATGAAAGATCCAGATTAAGTTCTTGAATCATAAAACTAAAAACAAACTCAAGAACTAAATACGGAAACTTACTCCCAATCAAAAGGATTAAACAAATAATCAGATGCCTCATATTATCCATTCTTCGCCACTCTTCTTCATTTCGTAACTTCTCATACACACAATTTTCACCTTATCTCTATTTAAACTTTTTATGTTTTTATTTTATTTTCACATCTAAGCACCTTTTCGTACATGGATAGAATTATATTTTTTTGAATACATTTTATTTATGACACGTCAAGGACGGAAGAACTGACTAGGATGCGTTCGGTACCGGTTTGCACGCTATACTGGTTCGTTAAAGTGCGGTTCGTTCGCGGATAAAATAAACGTGATAGTTTCTGACTTGCAACTGATGGGGATGCTGTGGAAGAGCTTGCGCCATCCACGCGCCCGCGCACAAAATCCTTATATTCCCCTTCACTCTCAACAATCCTTCTTAACTCATTCCCCTATTCTCTATCCTAAAAGTACGAAGAGCCACCTCCCAAAAACTTTTGATCCCTTCTCAAGTGTCCAGCACCCTTTCTATAAACATTTTAAAAATAATTTTTACTTACTCGCTTCATTTTCTTGTATAGTTTTTTTAGGGGTTGTCTACATAGTACGTAATGCTTTTAAGGGTCGGAGGGTTCAAGCGGATCTCTTAAGAGCCTGTTACGATGGGGGTGAGGAATTTGGGTAAATGTTATCTAAAATTATCTAAAATTCTCTCAAATTCTTTAAAATATTTTGAAATCCTTTGACATTTTTGTAATTCTTTGAGTAGGCTTGAAATTTTTGATGTCTTTTGAAATTCCTTGGAATCTTTCAAGACACCTTAACCTTTAGAATTCTTTGGAGACTTGAAATACCTCAAAATATTTTTAATCAATTAAAATCGTTGAAATCCCTAAAAATTCCTTGAATTTTCACGAAAAACGCTTGAAATCCCTTCAAATATAGTGGTATACCCTGAAACATTGTGAAATCTTTCAAACCTTTTGAAATGACTCCAAAAATTGAAATCACCTACACTTAAACGTCGAATGGATAAATCATTTGGAATAAATGAATTTAAAGTAATAATATAAATAATAATAATATATTAATAATACAATATAATTATATATTATTATTATATAATAATATATTCTTCAACGTTATATATTAGCCACAAATTATATGGAGGTATTTTTCAACAGAATAAAAATATTCTATTTACGTCATGGCCCATTGTTACGGTAGCGTTAGTAACGGAGAGAAAGGGTCCAAAAATAGCCAATAAAACGTATGTAATAAATGGACGACTCCATTGCAGAAAGGTTTACTCATTTCTAAACATAAAATAGTTTTATAAATTGAAACTTAACAAAAAACCGACTAATTTTATTAATTAAAAACAACATTAAATAAAATATTTAGAAAATTTTCTTTTTAAAAGGTTCGCGGCTACACATGAATAGCTGGATTTTTCGTTAAAAATATCTCGGGGTTGTACCGAAATTTCGGTAAAAATAGTAAAAATTTTTCTTTACAAATGGATACTGTTTTTTGAAAAAGTAAAGTAAACTAGATCTTAATAGATTTGATTAATTTGATGCCTTGCACTGCATTTTATAAAAGAATTCCCGGGATGCTGTTATTTTTGTTGATAATAGAGGTATCTATTTATTTCCATTCAAAGATAGAGGGTAGAGGATGAAAGCTGATAATCGAGATAAATGGATAATAAATTATAAGGATAAATGAAGTCTTTGTTGCGGTATTAAGTGGCAATGAAGATGTACGTTTTGAATTAGAGATGCCATTTTTATAGTTTAAGATCTTTTAAATGAGATGAATTACTCACTACAATTAGCATTTCACTTTCATATAAGAAAAAATGCATACATATTACACTCTCAATTCAATTATTTATAAGATTTTTAAAAATATGAAGTTCTTCAAATAATACAATTACGTACAGATTCGTAGAAGATGAAATAAAGTCTTCAAAACATTATAGACCGTTATAAAGGGATAAAAAGCATGATGAAACTTTCACATTGGAAAATTGGAGAAGTACTTCAAAATTATCCGGGAAGTTTTCATGGTTAATTTTAATACTTTCTCTGAAGTCTTGGAGGAGAATTTAAGAAGAATAAGTACTTAGAAGATCGGGGAAATTATTGGAAGGTGGAGAGCTAATGATAAAGCATATAGGCAAAGGAACGAGATGAGAGTGAAACGATAGGAGATAAAGGGAGAGTTGGGAATTTGGGATGCGTTGTTGAAACGGTAATAATAATTAGAAGCTAGTTGCAGACAGGTTGATACATGTACGGAGTCGTAGTTTCGCGCGACACACACGCCACCTATATTCTTGAACTAAAGGCGTTTATTTCCACTTTGTAGTTTAATGTTGTATACATAATGAACGTCATTGTGACATATAATATATGTAATAAATTATATATAATATAATAAATGTAGATAGAGTGATAATTGAAAAATATTTGTTTAGGATGTTTGTTTTAAATTTGATCTTCTTTTCTCAGTTTTCGCTGCTCTCTTGATCCTAATAAGTTACTATAATAGCGGTAACTTTATATTAGTTAAGTAAACTCGTTTTTACTCTCGACAAGAACACGAGTCACAAAACGTAAACTGCCGGTTAACCAATTTTATCACTTCAATAAAGTGCACATTGTTAAATGTGTCAACATTCACGCTTTTTTCCTCCCTCTGTAACCAAAACATGCTTGGTCAGTGCTTTATGTTTGCATTTAAATTTCTACGCTTATCGATTTTACAGAAGTGGTCCATTAAACGTGTTAAAACTCATTTTACATTCAACGAGTTGCCATATTGAGGACGAGTTTAATTTTCTGGTTTTGGAAAGTCTAATTAAACGGAATTAGGAGAGCCATAATTCCTTTTTAATAGAGCATTTAACTCTAAGCTCTCAACATACACCCCGCAAAAATGGTTACTTCGAACTACATAGTGATTCTGTTAAATATGAACAATAATTACACGAAATGGATGTAGTTGAAACTTATTGACATGTATTCACTTTTATAATGACCGCTCGCTCATTATGTTTAATTGTTCTATCATGAATTTTCCACTTTAAATAATGCCCTACCATATCAAATTAACAAAAAAAACTACCTAAAAAAAAACTATATAAAAACTACCTCTTTTTACAGAATGGAGCGAAGCGAGAGATGAAAATTCCTTTTTTTAAGTCTGGCGAATTTCACGAAATAATTTTCTACCATCTGAAGTCGGTATATGAGTCATAGCTGACAGCATAAAGTGGCCTGATATGTATGAGAGTCTGGCTGTGACAACGAGGGAGGATTTTTATTGGGCAACATATACGTGACATTAGTTGCAGGGGTTAAAAACTGAAACCTTTAATACAATTAGTAACATCATATAAAGCTGATTTCAAGTTTTAACTAATGAGAAGAATAATGGATAATAATAATAATAATAATAATAATAATAATAATAATAATAATAATAATA
>CAJFCO010000047.1:49224-105721 GCA_904066015.1 Synergus gifuensis
TATATATATATATATATAATAGCGTAACGTATATTTTTATCCGAAGATTTATTCATTTCTGTTTTAATAAGCCGATCGCAGTTGACTGGATTTTTATTCTGAGTGTACCTTTATAACTTTAGCTTATTAGGATAATCTGACTTTTTATGATGCTAATATAAAGATAAAGTTGAAGAAAAATTCTATGAAACGATTCATATCTTGCAACTTAAAATAAGTGGAATCGAACTCACTAGCTTTACAGGTCTTATTCTTGAAAAATGGTAAATCTCGAAAGTTTTATTCCCTTATTGCTACTCCTTTCTATGAAAAATATAGAGAAACGCAATTTTATGATATATTCCGATCATAAGCTCGTATTAATTAAAGACGAATAATCGTTCCTATGTCGACGAAGCTGGATGCTTTTCTAACGAGAAAAGTTTGCGTATTTCCATTACTTGTTGGACGGGGATTTAGATTGAATTCAAAGTATTTTGCCTGCCTACCTTCGAGAGGTGATGTTGAGTTCCTCCTTTTGATTTATTTATTTATCTGTTAAATTCAATCTATTACAATTCCGCTGCCTTTTAACGTTACAAAATTCATAGAGAGATTAAATGAACAATTTAAGGAAGAATTCTAATTCTAATGCTAAGGTTATAAGCGGAATTCAAAAAAGCTGACGTTAGAAGTACTTTGTGCTTTATCTTTTCAAAGAGGGTAGTTTGTAAGGAATGGGAGGAGACGTTGAAGAAAATTCTTTTATGGCTACGTTTTTTCTTAGACAGGACTCTGTGAATGAGATTCCATCACTTGGAAGGGTATCTGTGGATCTTGACAAGTTATCGTTAGAAACGAAATTCAACTAATCTTGAAATCGAAGAATAGATTTTTTCTTCAATTTTAAAAAGATGCAAAGGAAATGCGAAACGTTTTAAAAACAATGGTAAGTAATCGATATAATCCTGATAAAAAATTATTAGTTGCAGACTTCACTTTGATTACGTGGTTGAGTGTGCAAATCTATATCAAAAGTGAACCTTTGCAATTGCATATCAACGCATCACCGCATGAAATCGATTATAGTGTTCGTTTCCGCGGTTCACCTCTGCTGAAATAACAAATTAAGCTTCATAAATGCAATTTTCAATTTTTGTCTGCTATACGAATTTAGATTGCAGAATGAATCATATATTTTTAATAATAGTAATTTTAGGATGTATAGCTATTTTATTGCGATAATCTTTTGACTGATAATTTCATAATAATTACTACGAGAGTCTTAATTAAAATTTCGTTGAAATCTTTTAGATTTGATGAAAGGAATTTTATTTTTAGCATAACCTATTTTTTGAAGTAAACTAAATGTAAGAGTAAGACTCCTGGAAGAATGAGATAGAATAATTAGTTCTGAACTCTGGTTTTCAAAACTTTCGAGTTAAGGACATAAACTGTCTCGGAAACTTTACTTCTCAAGCCAGAGTCAACTTTTTCTGTTGAAGTTGGAAGACTTGCATTCTCCAAAATGCATATCTACATACAAAGTCATGTCCAGACAAATGTGCCTATATATTTATAAAATATGTGCTGGACTTGGTTCTGCGAAGGATTCATAATGGTTACATATACATATCATTTTTACTGTGGACACTTGTGAATAAATCTTGTGCTGTTCAAGACAATAAGCTTGGAAGC
The DNA here is from genome assembly GCA_904066015.1 of Synergus gifuensis. Classification (NCBI taxonomy): domain Eukaryota; kingdom Metazoa; phylum Arthropoda; class Insecta; order Hymenoptera; family Cynipidae; genus Synergus; species Synergus gifuensis. The sequence continues at coordinate 50,902 of CAJFCO010000047.1, forward strand.
TTTTTGACGTTTTTATCCTCTGGAGATACATTTTAATCAAATTTGGACTTTTTTAAATAAAAGTTTAACAGTCTTGTAAGGTATATAAGAGAGGATATAATTTTTAAAAGAAGAAGAATGTGAAATAGAAAGCAGCACCATCGTCACAATCTTCATCAATGTGTTTGAAATTCCATGTATCCCATTTAGTATCGAATATAATTCAGAGCGGAAATCTAGTTATCTCTTGCACGTCGTGCAAAATTTATACTAAATTACAAATGCTCCATCCAAGTTACATTACATATTACATTGCGTAACTGCACGTGAAGTTATTTTGAATAGACACGTCATGATGTCAGGTTCAAAATTAGCAAAATTTCAAAATCGGATATACGTCATAATAGTCATGAAACTTGTTTTGTTTTCAAAAGAATATTTATAATATAGAAATTAAGGATTCGCTGAAAAATCAAATAATTAAAAACAATATTCCCCGTTCTTGAAGCTTTGAAATTTAAACAATTTTGGGTAGATAATTGTTTGTGTGGTATAAATCTCGTAACAAAGTTGTCAGAGAAATTGGGCATTGAAAGACCACTATGAAATTCCCCTCTTTATGTTAACGTATCTAATGTCCTGGGGCACAAAGGTTGTCATTTGTTCCTCTGCAAGCTGACAACTATGCAGGACAGCAATTGTTAGAATAAATCATTTATTGAGCGTTATCCCGATATCTAGACAGTCACAATCTATTGTCATCGAGCGCATAACCGATATCGTCTAATATTCGAAATTTTATCTTTACTAACAACATTGCTTTTCTGCTTATACAATAATAATATATAATTTATAAATTATTCTTAATTGTTACCATATTCATTGACCATTGTTTCATTTTTGAATAGACCACTAGGTCGTCGTACAATTTTAAAGGTGCCTTACGCACTTTCTTTAAAATTATTAATTTCTCATGCAAACGTCAATCGCGAATCGATTTTATCGAATCAGATTTGAAATTCCTCTAATGTGAGTTTACTTGAGGACGTCCGACCTCGTCCTCTGCACGTCGAGAAAGTTAGAAACGTGTACTTACAAACAATTCCCATTATGCAAAGTTTCGTTCTTCAGCGAATCGCAAACATGCCCCGGGGAAAAATTCCAACCAGTCCCCACTTCCTGAAGTCCGCTCTTTTAGAATCCATTGTTTTACAAGTATATTCTGTATTCTGCGTTAAAGCATAACCAACTTAAAAAATATTTTTTTATATAACCTCCTTTGATCACTATTATTTGCTTTGGAATAGAAATATCATCTATTTTCTTTCAAATACAAGAAAGAATTTAGTAATACTTGGTTCCATTACTTTTAGAATTGCAAAAAAATATAATTTTTAATCAATATTCTGAAGAAAGATATTCTTAATAAACTTTATGAATAATTCCCAGAAAGAGAAGTGTCGGTTTTTCTCGAACAGAGTGGAGTCTTGGCATTTGGCACGTTTTCTGGAATTGCGTTTCTGGGTCGAGCAACGAATACCAACTAAGTGCAATTAATTTTTAGACGCAAAGGTGGGCAAACCAAGCTACCTTATTTTCTATATATACATAGCTGAAGGTCTTGCCCGAAGAACAGGTTTAGAATACATTTTGACATTAATTAAAACTCGTGGATTCGGTGGACTCCTGGACTGTTTTACAAGTTCCCCTGTTGTTTGATAAGAAAGTCTTAAACTGAATATAAATTTCTTCTCTAATTAATATGTTAATCACTGCTGAGTGGAAGAAAATACTAGATTTTCAAAATTGAACAAGACATTGTTTTTATGAGTAAAAATTGTTCATAAATGCCAAAAACGTTTATGCTACTCTCAAAAGTAATATAAAAAGTTATTTGTCTCGCTTTATAATGTTTATACACATTAAAGTTCTTTATGACTCACATTTGTAAGTACAGCAGAGGCTGTGTTGTACTTTCCTGGTAATTTTCCACGAATTTTTATGATACAATCAACTTTTTTGTAAACTAGTTCTTTCACTGTTGTAATAGTCGATTAAGTGCGTGAATTTCAGTTAATTTACTTAATTCCTAGAGATATGCTCGATAGTGTGGTCCAGATTTTTACGAGCACAATTCTGGACTGTCTTCTTTTATTCCTTCTCATCCTTCCAGCTCAAAACCGGTTCTGCTTCATCGTGTTGCTGCCTTCCTTTCGCCTAGTGCTTTCCGTTGAAAGCTCGATAACGAAGCAACGAGAGCTCTCCGGTAATTAAAATACGCGATAATTAATTCAGGCGGACGCCCCACACGACCGGATGTTCCGGTTGTTCCGGAATAAAATGGACCTCACTGGAGACATATTATGCAGATAAAGCTTCACTCGTTTTGAGAATGAAATGAAAAAGTCACTCTAGATTGTCTTGACAGTTTAGAAAACCGTTGATAAGTATTAAGATTAATTAGAAATAAAGGTAACTAGGAAACACATAATTGAGAAAGGTCATTTTGATCTTTCTTATCATAATTACATTTAGGAATAATGGAGCAAGAATTAATTTTAAGACTGAAATGTCAGCGACAGAAATTAGTTCTGTCCTATAAAACATTTCCTAGTTTTGAGTTGAGTCTGATCTTCTTTTTATTTAATTCATAAATTCTTAAGACAGTATTGGATAATTCAATCGGCAGTTTTGAAATATTATCATTTTTACGTGGTTGAATAAGTAAAGTAGTATAATTCAGAATAGTCAGACATATAGTAATTTTTTACTCGAGTAGTATTAGTTAATATAATAATATTAATATAATAATATAAAGAGGTCAGGCCTCTTGGTTGAATAAATATCTAAAACTTGTGAGTAGTAAAATTGAAAATAGGTTGACGTTCCATATTCCTCAATTGAAGTAGTATCAGTCTATCTTTGATCAGACATGATAAGTACTAATTGTTGAAGAGTGATAAACTTAAATAGAAATAAAGGTAACTAGAAAACTCACCACTGAGAAAGTTCATTTTGGTCTTTCTTATCATATAATTACATTTAGGAATAATGGAGTAAGAATTAATTTTAAGACTGAAATGTCAGGGAGCAGAAATTAGTTCTGTCCTAGAAAGTTCCTAGTTTTAAGCTAAATCTGATGTTTTGAAAGATTGCCTTATCATATTTACGTGATTGAATAAATAAAGTAGTATAATCCAGAATAGTCAGACATATAGTGTCAGACATCTTGGATATAACAATTGAAAGCAATAAAATACAGAATAGACCATATTCCTCAATTAAAGTAGAATCAGTCTAGTTGTGATCAGCCAGTATTAAAAACTACTACAAAAAATTCCGCCAAAATTCCAAAATGAAACCGGTTACTCTTGTATAAAGAATACTCAAAAATTAAGCCTCGATTCGCTGAAAAGCCATATTGTGTTGGCCAGCATGTGAAAAGTACATGTGTACTAAGTACATAGCACAAGTGCTACTTTTCTAGTCAGAAATGTTTTCGTAATTCCTCTCGAGTGCTTCATTGTTATTCTTTTTTTTATTGGGCACTGAATCTTATCTTCATGCCGACTAGCGTGTACACTATAAATCTCGGGCGGAGGTATGTACTTGGACCAGAGTTACGTATGCGGGACGAGTGTTTTGGGCACAACCCTGTTTGCTGGAGCTTTTAAAGCCCCCGAAGTCCAGGTTCGCCTGTCTATATTCCTCGCCGTATCCCGAGGGGTTCCTTGTGGAATGTGGTGGCCAAACATGTCATGTAGGTATGTGAGCCCACTTTGGTGGTACACTTGGGATAATAATCGCTCCAGTGGCAAACACCCGCCCACCCAGCGGACCACATGACAATGATTTTACACGAAATAGCAGCAAACACAGAAGCGACGGAAAGCGTTCGTACGTGACCGCCTAAATTCCCGAGCGAGTCGAAGAGACTTTTACCAAACAATGCACCGTATCATCTTTTTGTTGTTGGAATTGGAGAGAAGAAGAAGAACGTGAAGAATGCAAATAGTTGACCTCTCTAGGGCGTTCTATTAGAATGCTCGTTTTTTTTACTGGAGCTCAAGGAATTCTCTGAGGATAAAGAGGGAATTCCAGTATATTCATGCTATCTAATAAGGGAAAAATCTTATAATGTATTCATGATACACAATTATAAATTCACATCCCCAAAGCGATAATATGTAAGCAATAATCATCTTATTTGTATCCTATCCATATTTCCATCCATCCATCAGATTTGTATTAGAATTTAAATTTAATGGAGTAAAAGATTTTAATCAATAATTACGAATTGCAAATGATATGTCCATTATGTCTCTTTGGATCAATTATACATTTACAATTTCTCATTTGAGCTTCTTTCATAAAGTGATTCAGAAAGTCGTGATTCACTCTCTCAATTATTTTACATAATAATATATATATATATATGCTTGAGTAGAGAAGTAAAAGGGGAAGCAAGAAACATAAAAGATAACCACAAAGGGTATCCCACAACAAAAATAGAATAAGCAGTAGTAAAATGGAAAGAGGTAGTAAGGGTACTGGGGGTAAATAGAGAGACAGAAATGGCAGTTAGAAGAGGAGGAAACTAACAGTGGAAAAGGATCAGTCTGAGTGAGAGAGAATAGAAGAGAGAGGGGTGGAGAGTTGGGATGCGTCTGTGAAATTCAACCAAGCTGTTCCGTTGGTAATAATGGACGGGAGGGAAGCGTTGAAATGCAAATTAGAGGCGAGTCGCGGACAGGTTGATACATGTGCGGGATTGTGGTTTCGCGCGATGCACACGCCACCTATATTCTTGAAATAAAGGAGTTTGTTTTGCACTTTTGTAGTATAATACCGCATATACACGCGTTACGTGCTACGCGCAGATAGTCACTACCATGCATCTGTAAATGACCTCTTGTTTCCTGGTTCCTGTCACAAATTCTACCAAAACGACACAATTTTGCGTTATTTAACATTGCACGGAATTAAAGTGGAATTACAATACTTTGTATGGTCTTTAACATCATGAAAGTTGAGTCCTGACAAATCTTTATGCGAGAGCTCCCGGGTTAAAAGTATTTCGCTGTTCCCTAACGGCTTTTACGTGAGACAAACTTTCGAATTTAGGAAAAGTGGTACACTTTATCCCGCCTGACGCGCTTCACAATACATTATATTAACATGTTTTGTGTCGTGGATGAGGACAAAGACTAAGCTATCCCGTCACCTTTAACACACACATTAAGCCAACCATTTTTTATATGCGAATTTAATGTCACTAGTGTTGTGTAAAAAGCTTAGCACACTTGACTTATTTTAAGCCTATCATATGCTTTTGCTGATCTCACTTTTATGTTTATTCTGTAATGATTTTCTTCAGCTTTATTTTCTCTCTTTTTACTTCTCCTCATCCGTTTTATCTGGAAGATTTAAATTTTTCTATATTCCGGTTACTTTCATGGTTAGAATTTATATTAAACGAATAAATGCCTCACTTTAGATTTTATCACTTCACTAAATTGCATGCGAGGACGACAAGATTTTCTATAAAGAAATCCAGAGATGGACAACTTTTAAAGGTTGGTTTATATTATTATCTCTCTTAGATTTGGAAGGAAGTGGAAATATTGTTATAGAGTGTACAGGTTCTCTCGGGAAAGTCTCTAAAGTTATGGAATGGCTTGGCCTGTAATTTACCTATACTAAGTGTTTGCGTACCTGACTCTACGGCATGTAAAGTTTACTAATTAAACACTTAACTAAAGTTTCAAACAAATTAAATGAATGCTGGAGTATGCTGCATCACTATAGGTTTTCTAACTTTTACATTGTATTTTAGTCTCAACAAAGTAAATAAAGAACTAGGAATACATATAGAATACATAAGAATACATATAGGAATACATAAGAAACTAAAGATATCATATGTTTTAATATTGTAAATGAAAATATATACATATATATTTCAAAATATACTTCAATTAAATCCTGATATTTAAAAGCGAGTTACTTCTTTTTTATTAAGGTATAAATGGCTCAAGTTTCTCATTTCATAGTCATATTCTCGAAGTACTGAGACATCTCAATGTCATAACAATTTTACGATTTTTGCTAATTAAATAAAATGCTCCAGCTTCGAATTCAGCGCGTCATGTTGTATAAAACCTCCCCTCGTTGTCACAGGCAGACTTCTCATACATATCAGGGCACTTTATTCTGTCAGCTGTAACTCATCTGCGTAATATACTAACTTCAGATAGTGGAAAAATATTTCGTAGACTCTAAAGTTCACATTATGCACTTCTTTATTTATGTAAAGAATGAAAAATTGATAAGTAAAGAAAACAGTATTCCGCGCTTCAATCGGTAAATAATTCATCAGTTTCGGGTTAACTATTTTTTTTTCCCACACCACGCGTAAAGTGCGTTCTGTTATCTGTATTCCCTCCTAGCGGGCGCTACAGTATGCTATGGGCGCCCTAGGGACCGTTATTTCCAAGCGTGAGCGCATCTAGGTTACTTAGTCATAGACTAAACTGAGTCGTGTTTTCTGAATTTTTCCGAGTAATGTGGAAAAAAGTAGTATATTCGCCTTGGGAGTTTACAGTGGGCACGGTAGGCACTGTGTGATTCACACTTCTCCACACACAACTTCACATAGTGCGTACCTTGCCCACTGTACTTTCTCGATGCATAATGTACTATTAAGTAAAGAGAACGTAATGTTAAGTGGCATGATAAACTGAAATAAGATAGAGTGCTAGATAAAACAGGCTAATAAATGAATTACTTTTGATAGAAATGTTTCTTTGGCTTTACGGAAGGGGCTCGCCAAAGCAACTAAAGACGCGAAGCTTCTAACCAGACAGACAGACAATTCTCATCCCGGGTTCAGACTAGCCGCTTCTTTCTGTTTCTTTCCCCTACCCCTCTTAGTATTTTTTTCTTTATCTTCCTCTTACTCGTGGTAAATTTTCCCTTTTTACCTTTTTAGCGAGCTCACCCGCCAACGCCAATTGATGTTTGTTTCCATTCAAGCGGCAAGCGCCTTCCTCCGTTTTTATACCATTAGGCGAACGCCTTGTGGTTCCTTTATATGTAGAAAGGTAGCAACTTTCTCAACGAACCCGCCGACATTTCTCGCCTTTTCGCTGTTTTTTTGTTTTTTTTATTGTCTCATCTTCTGAAATATTTATTCTTTCAACAGGAATAGAAAAGTGGTCCCTGAAATCTGGCAACTGTCTCAAGAAACTCGTCAAATTTAATTTGTCGGTTCATAAAACTACGAAGTGGCATTTCTAATTTATTGTCACAAAAGATATAAAACAGTACTAGCCCTGCTGGAAGATTAAATTTAGGAAAGAATAGAAATTAATCTTAAATTTATTAGAATTTAAGATTTTAGAGAGCATTACTTTTTTTTATCTTTTTTTCATTGCACACAATAATATAACTTATTTTTGAATCAACAACAGTCAATATTTGATTGTCAAAAGGAACCGCTGTGGGCAATAAGAAATATATAATTTCAATACCCGCATTTTTTTATTTTTCTACTTTCGTTTATCATAAACGTTGCAAAGTTCAGCAAGGAATAAATCATTTATTTGCACATGTTTCTGCTAGATTTGTTTCTATCACGTCTAAAATTCTACATTTTCTTCAGAGTCCATTTTCCTCTAAAAGTTTCGATTTTGCTCAGGTCGTGACCGATAACGTTTTCCTCGAGCGACACTTATCTTTGTAGGTATAATACATAGACACGTTAGGAAGTGCCTGGGGCATTTTTATTTTTTCGCGAAGGGCGATGTAAACAAAAGGGTAAACATCGATCCACCCTTGAAACTTTCGATAAAGCCAAGCTCTTCTCGATCTTGGAATCTCGTTTAGACTAAAGCTGTCGATCTCATATGATCGGTTAATAAATTCTAGGTTACTGCATCTACAAGCTGGATGGACAATACAGCCATGGGATGGTTATACAGATTATATGAGGAAACTCGCCCTAGATGTTTCAGGATGGTATAAGAATTTTCCTACCTTGGCGTATTTCACTTTGATTTTAAAGCGCGGCTGGCTTGCATAGGAGAAGAAAATCATGAATATATTCAGTAGGCTCGAAATTCCTCGAGGGTCGTTCGCGCAAGCAATTTACGAAGCCTCGCTTCAAGACACATTGTTTAATTTCAATACGATTGAGCCTAAACGGTAAACTCATTTTACCGGGAGATTTATCTTGTCGGAAAAAAGAAACGGAAGAGATACTTCTTCAGACTTTTGAATCAAATTCGATAAAAATAAACATTACAATTCTTTCAGGAGTAAAATTAAAATATGAACGAATTTAGGAAGAACGTTCTTATCAGTATATGACACTTGCTTCGGCTTTAAAGACATACATTTATAGCATAAGTTTAAAGAGCTCTTTTAGTGCAACCTGTTAAACATCAATGAACGTTTTTGGTCGCATAACTATAATGGCGCATAAATTCTTCTTCACACATATTGAATCCACACAATTCTTAATGTTACTTTCTTTCCCGAAATAAAAAACGTGGATGAGCATTTTGGCTTGTAGCCAGTTGGTCACTAGTGGCGTGTCACTCTTCCATTATAAAATAACATCAATTCATGCTGAAGTATTAAATTTCATGTTGTCATCTATGGATTCTGAAAAGTCATCGGGAAATATGAAACTTATGTTTGAGTTTCACATACTAGATCCAGAAAAGCTCAGTTCAAAGTAAAATGTGTCGAGATAGAGTAAACACTGTATTTTATGATGTTGGTTGCACAAAAGCCACAAAGCGGATCTTCATACGAAATTGAATTTACAATTTTACCTCTTAAATGCCTCTTTTGTCAGATAAAAGCTGCCAGGAATAATAGGCAGGCCTGTCAACAGTTCGGCTCAGCACCCACTTTTCTATACTCTTTGATACAATATAGCTGTCTCAAAACTAGCTCCTGAATACAAACACATCTTTGTTCTACTGCTGGGGTTTGTTTATCCTGAATCTCAAAAATTGTGTTCAACTTTTCTATGATAATTTTTTTTAACTTACGACTCGGTATTTTTCAGACGAAAATTTAAAGTGCTCGCCTTAGAAATTTTTAAGAAAGGGCATATACCTTTTGAAGAATGGGTACCTTTCATGAGTATAGTAAAGTTGAAACACTTTGAATCTTTTTAGAGTTTGTATAGATCTTTAGTAGTATTGAGCTTAATTTCAACTCTGGTTTAGTTCAAAGCTTCTGAAAGAAGGAACAAAATTAAAAGAAAGAATCTGAATGAGAACGAGTACCGAAAGTAATCACGTTATCTGCAGCAGCCAGTCCTCTGGCTGCTAATCTGGGTTTCGGTTGAGGTTGAATTGCTCGGATGTTGGCAAGGATCTCATTTTCATACACCTATTCGTTGTCCTCTTTGTCGAAGAGACACGTCCTCTCACAAACTTGTGCATTGATTATATTTCTCATCAGAAACATTGTTCCTAACTAGGAAACTTTCCTTGCCGATACGATTCCAATTTCAGCTTTCTATAAAATGTATCTTTAGCTTTGAGAAATTTACACTAACAAATTGGATGAGGATTGTATAATGTATAACTTCTATTATCAATTGTTTGCAAAACATTTTCGTTTGTCCTTTGGCGGAAAACACGCAGTTTTGAAAGTTATTTTGAAAGAGAGATATCAGGATGTATTTTACGGATAGTTTGAAAACTCTAATATGAGTGGTTTGCTCAGGAGCAAACCGTTTGAAGCAGAAAGTTATAAATCTTCGCGGACATATCCGATTATTGGTACGCGTTGCGACACAATGCAGAATGATGTAGGGGTTTCTTGGAGGGAATTTATGAGGCAATACTAAGTTTTGGCATCGGCCCAATCGGCCAACAAGTCTTTTGACACTGAATAAATAAATGAATGAATAATTTGGTGCAGCAAGAAACTTACATATATTGTGTACCTTCCGAGGAAGAAATTGGATTACGCGTTCAGAAATATAAGGAATTCAAGAAGTATCCTACAGAAATGATAAATCGTTGTACATATTCAGATTTTTACTGAATAAATAATCAAAATATGGTCAAATCATAATCAGGCGACCAACGAGTGAAGCAAAAAGTTTAAACGAAAGTCAGTTATCTAAATTTCTCCCTTAGCGTATATTTCTTGTTGCAAATAAAGGTACATAAACAGATAGTCAAAACTTGAGTTTATATTCGAAAAATACGAAATGTTCTTGAGTGAAAAATATCAAGATTTTTCCTCCAAAAAAGAAAATATAAATATTTTTGTTCTACTGTTTCTTGAAATGAGAGATTGCAAAACAGTAGACAAAAGTAGAATGTCATTCCTTCTGGAAAGTGTCCAGTACCATGTTTCGCCGAGAAACAAGATTTATTTGGCACTATTTCCCCCCTTTTTTTACTCACGAATATTAAATCTACCGAACACTTTTCTATTCTTTCCCCTCTCTGCAGCTTTTCAATTATTAGAAAGGAGAGCTTACACGACAAAGTTATTTTTTATTATTCGGCACGAGGATGTATCAATTTACATTGATTTGTCAATTTCTGATTGCTTGGCAGCAGTTTATAGTGTTGTCGCAAAAGCGACTTATTGAAATTTTTAATACATTCAGTTTCTCCGATCGAGAAAAGATTTCGTGGAATTGATGCGAAGTTTCTGGTTCCCAATCCTATCAGCGAATTCGTTTTAGTATTGGAATAATTTCATCCTGTATTAGGAATTACTGAGCTTACTGAAATTCAGGAAAGCTCTTATCCATATCCCTAAAAGAGGATGAATCATATTGTAATTTATTAAATTATACATATTTAATCCATATAATAAATAAATGTGTCCAAATGTCTAACGGCCAATTGCATTAAGTAGTATTTCTTCAATGGAACTTCGTTAACATCAGAATCATAAATGAAAGCCTTCATGAACCTTTTCTACAGTGGATAGCTGTACAATTTAGTGGGAGGAAATCGAATTTTGTGCGGAAAAACCATTTATGCGCTTTCAATGATTTATAATTGAAAAGCAAACACTTTTTGATGCTGAATACTCAATTAAAGTTAGACACGGAAATAAATATAGATTCCATGTTTACAGTGCTCTGATTTATTAAAAGTAAATCTCATATTATGGAAATGCAAATATTGCTATTCAGAGCATTAATCAGATTAGAAAAATTTGCGTAGACATTGATATGTTATTTATTTGACAGAAAATTCACGAGACTTGTCATTATTTTAATTAAAAAAGCATGAAAGCTGTTATTTTGATAGCATCGGTGATCTTTTAATTCTTCCACTATTTTATATTTAGTTAAGTAAATGAAAAATACTTCGTTTATTGTAAATTTTACTTTATAAATAATAATGTATTGTGTACTGTGTAGCCTGGAACATTAAAACTTTTTGTAATATTCCTTGAAATATTCTAAACAGAACATAAGAATAATTCTAAGAATGAAACAAACTCCCTAGGGAGAAATAGTCAGAGGTCGACAATAGATCAAAATAGTCGTCTGATTATGTAGAAGCTAGGTCGTAATAAATGTTCGAGGGTGATAGAGAGACTAAAATTAAACGTGGCGAGAACCTTAGGTAAATCGATGTCTCCTTGCCTCCTTTCTCTTTCTTTTTTTTTTTGTTTTTTCTTTTTAGGCTCTTTCCTTGCGAAGTAGTTTCATACCCTAGTCGTACCCATTCAAGTGTAATAGGAGTCTGCAATATTTCTGCACGTTAATCTTTGCGGATCAAATGCAGAATCCTCTTTTATTCAATTGAAAGTTAAAAATATGATATATGTGTTTCAAGAAAGGTATGCAAAGAAACATGCCACTGAATCTAAGAAAACGATAAAGAACCTTTTGCCAAGCACCTATAGGAGATTCCTCTCTAGGTTTATAGCTTTAACGATGTCAAAACATTTCACAGTATAACTAAATTCTTGCTGCAGTGATGAATTCAAAACTCGATTTTTTAAAGCATTAAATTTATAATTTATGAAAAACATATGCATACTCTACTAGCTTTAGTTAAAACAATTTTTAATGAACAACAGCAACACTCAATTATGAAAGTAAACAAAAATAGCATATTAATTTGGAATGCCGTGACTAGCTGCACTGAAATTCGATGAGCTTAGCAAAAATATTGTCTGCTTCTTTTTTTCTTTTTTGATCGTTAAAAAAAATCCACGGGTTTCTGAATCCATTTGTACACGAACATCTAGATTTTCATCAGTTGTTCATGTATGTAGTGCCTATATATGTAAATATTCTCAACTGTGTTGGTAGAAAAGCGATTTAGAAACATGAATGTACGTATGCGTTATTTGCTGTCGAATCTGCGAATTGACGGAGTGATTGGTTCCACAATCATAAAAAATAATCAATATGCTATGCAAAATGACCTGCGATACACAATTTTCTCCTTTTAAAAAATATGCACAAATTATCTGAGGAAAATAATAATTCTTATTTCCTGAAATACTATTTCTTTTCTATTGCTTTTTTAAAAGCAAAATTTTTATGAAAATATAAATTTTCAGCGTGTATAATACTTGAGGAAAATTTTTAAACTATGTAGTAGATGATAAAAAAAAGCAGAAAAGTTGCATATAGTTACCAGAACGACCTAATTTATTTCAAATGCTACCATAAACACGTTTTAAGAAGTTCTCAAAAAACTTTATTTCAAATGCAAAAACAGAATTTCGTTTTTGTGATTGCCATGCTTGAATTAAAAATAGTTAGAAGATATTTGATGCAATTTTAATTTTCTCATCTCTTTTCACTAATTAGCGGAAATGGTTTCCAATACAAGCAAGTCCACGACGTTTCTATTTGAATTTAATTTCCAGAGGACTCTCAGCAGTGTGGCCAATTAAAATTGTATTTTTTTTTTTAAAATTACTTCACTGATTTATGCAATTGGAGTTCTTATAAAGATCCCCACATTGCTTATTATAAAGTGCTTTAAAAAAAATAAACGAGCAAAAGTTGAAGAGTTTATCACGTGAAGTCAAAAAAAATCCTTCAAGATGAGCATATAAAAAAACTAAGATATCCGATTACGTTATACAAAAATTTTACAAAAAACATTTAGTTTTTGGACGTTTAGTTTGGAACGTTCAAATGAACAAAATATATTTTTCCAATTCTATTTTATCCAGAAATATTGTTCCAACTAAAAATAACAATATACATTACAAGTTTCTTTTATACAGAATTATTTTTAATGCAAATGTAGGTATGAATATTTTAAAACTGATTCTAGTTTAAAATATACAATAAATACAAAAATTCATTAATTTGAACGTACAGAACTTTCCAGTCATGAAATAACGAGGAATTATTAACTCTTAGTTCCAGAACTTTTGAATGGAAATATTATAGCTAATATTAAGGTATTTTTGACATTCAACAAAACTGACGTCGAAATTATGATAACATTGCCAAAGCTAGCTGTTCCTAATTAATAAGACGGATGACATGAAAACGTATAACTTCGAGACTATTGAAGTTCGGAAGGCGATTGCAAGATTGAGAGCTTTTCAAAGGCTTCGTTCCTTTAAGAAGGACCGCTCTCGAATCTAGAGTTAGGTACCTTTTTTCATTCATGGAACTTGGGTGATTCAATACCAATTTTCTTCAACCACCTGACCTTCAAGAAATTTCGAATGCTTCTATTTGAAAGTAACGCAAAATTACTAGTCTCGATGACATCGAAATTAATTAGAATTGCTTTCAATTATATTAGAAGTAAAATCGCAGTCAATGGTGACTTACAAGTTGCAAATAACAAAAATCATATTGTCAGTATGATTGTTTATACTTTTTTGTTTGTTTCATATCTGAAGAACAAGAATGAAAGGTAGTTTCTATTATACATAGTCTTGAGTTGTGATAGTTCTTTGATAAAGTTAGTCACTTATGTCACTTATTCCATTTAGAAAAAGGAGGATAAAGACACTGCTGAATAATGAAAGACATTCATCAGTTGGATTAGGATGGAATAAGTTAGCAGATATTTTAATGGTGCAGTGGCTGAACCAACTGCGTTACGGATCACGAAGAAGGCAGTATATTCAAGGTTTGTATATTCCGGATATACGGATAACGAGCTTCCTCTAGCTGCCTGTTACCACTAATGAGCTACTGCTCTGTTTTCTGCTCTTCTATAAACCAAGGTGCATGACGTGTACCAACTGAGAATGCTAGCCCGCGACCTGCTTTATATCGGCGCTCATTGAAAACCAACCCTTTGCCACGCTACTATCTACAACTGCGGCAGCGAGCAAACATGTGTGAATTTTCTTGCTTGTATATAGTTTGTTTACGAATCGCATGCACACCAACGCCGTAAACGTGTCTGACAGTTTTGCACCTTCTGGCGAGCAAACATGTCGTCAATTGCTCTATGTGTTACATTCGTGTGCGCTAAACCTTTTTATTCAATTTTAAAAGCGAGGTCATTTCATTCGTCTCGTCGAGACTATTCATAAATTAAATTACTTTCAAGATGAGACAGAATGAAAGGATCTTTGTGTTGAGATATTTTCTGCGTTTGGATAAATAAAATTATTCAAAATTTTAGTATTCTCTTACGTAAATCTCGTCTCTCACAATCAGAATAAAACGAGTCGTAATTCAAGTTTTTGTATTTTCAGGATTTTCAAGAGATTTAAGAAGACTAAAGAGTTTTAAAGAATTTCAAGGCATTTTAAGGCATTTCTATACAATTTTAAACGATTTCAAGTGATATAAAAAATTGCTAGTCATAAATGTTTTCAAAAGGATTACACAATTTAAATTAAAAAAAAAATAAATAAAAAAATTAAAAGCAACTAAAGAAGTTTGCAAGTATTTTCAAGATATCCTAAAACTCCGAACACACACACAGACATCAGTTTTATATATGCACAAAAAGATAAAAGATAGTCGTTAGATAGATATAAATAAAAAAAATGTGTCAAGTTTCCAAAAAGGCATTGTATGAGATTCAAGTTATATATAATCTTTCCCTGATTTTATGTTTTTACTGAATGATTTCACGATCAATTTCAATAGCTATTTGGTTGTGAAGATACTTCATAAACGAATTCTGTCCTATAAATTGAAATCAACGAAGTGTAAAACAGAAAAAGAAATTGATAACATAAAACTATGTGGGACACCGATAAAACCTTTCTTCTCCAAACGGAGCTGGTCAGCTTATATGAATTTTTATGAACCTAAACTCCCATCTCTTTTTCTCGTTATTGAATATATTTTTCCCTCAACTGAATTACCATATTTCTGCCTTTAGAGTAAAAATTACGACTTCTTACTCCTATTAGATTTTCTATAAACTTCAATTTTATTGCAAAAAAATATATCTATTACTTTCGCTATCATTTAGAATTAGACATTTCGATACTTTGAGAACTATGTTTTTATTTCCTCAATATTTTGCATAAAAAAAATAATTATTCTTAAATATCAAGATCTAAATATATTTAGAATGTAATCGACTTTAAATCCGTTTTTCTGACGCTGTTTCTTTCGCGATCTCGAATATTTGCAATTTTAATGAGCGCGGAAAATATTTTGCCACTTTTATAAATTTAGCTTGGCGCCAAGAGATGTAGCCTAGGATTATCAAGCGGTGTAATTCAGAGTGGCACACGACACTAAATCGTTCTTATCAGCAACTCGTATTACGTTTTCAGTCGTCCTCGTGGATTAACTCATACCGGCCAGTTGACTTTTGACAACTTGCCTCGACCGCTGATTAATTTCAGACCGCTGCAATCCTCACCTACCCGTTTCGCGAGAGATCTGCTCAATTAAGGGGATGCAGAGAGTTCGCGACTGAGCTCTAATTATCGAACTGAATCCTCAAACTCGCTAAAAGCGAGACTTCATTAAGACTTCATAAATTTTGTAATCGGTACTATATCATTAAGATATACACCTGAAAATAAATTCCATAGTTCAACTCTAAGTTACTTTTCAAGCATATTTTATTTAAGTAGCTATAGCTCGCGTATAAAATAATATAGAATGTAGAACAAAAGATTATATTATTGCATACTTTTGTACAGATATATAAGTTGAGGATTACGTAAGTTTCAGCTTGAGAGAAAAATTACGTTCCTAAACTTGCCTCTTCACAAAATTCAGAAAGGAATTTCGCAAAAGCTAGCTAGCTATAATATGACTATCATATTATGATATCAGGCTTTTGCTACTAAAAATTAGAATGTTTAAGACGTTTTTAAGTTTTATAGCATTACTTAACATTTTTATTTCCTTAGCTTTGAACTATTACATTATTTTCACTATTTTTGTTCTCTTTCAATTTAGTATTCGCCTTTTATCCTAGAGAAAACTTCATAAAATATTTCCAAGTAAGCTCTGAAAAGTCAAAACAGCAGGACCAGGCTTGAGCATCAGACTGTATCAGTGCTTATCCTACGAGGCTATATCCAGATTTATTGGTCAGACGTTGGATACGCTATTTCGGCTTTATTTATGAGGTCATCACAACGACAGTAAACTTGCGACGCACATATAAGCACAGGAGACGAAAGCAGAGGTTTACTGTTCGTTAACTTTCAGTTGCTTCAACGACTAGGCGAAAAAAAGACGACCAGGAGAAAACAAAACAATGACAAGTGAAAAGTTCCGCTCTGAAAAGTTCTAAAAGTTTACTTCCATTTCGAGCTTTAAACTTGATCATTATATGATTTAAAAATTTATTTGTATAACTTATAATAAAAAATGATGGTCATATGATGATAGTAAAAAAATTGTTTACGGAGGTAAAACTATATTACTTTAAAATATAGTATTTGAATATTTCTATTCTTAGAAGTATCAATATTAATAAAACCGAAAGATAAGAAGTAGATGATTGCTGGGTGAAGAAAGTAGTACCATCCTCCATCTCGAGGAAACCTATCACTCGAGGCATTTTAACCCTTGACTACTGGGCCGTAAGTAAAAGAGCAGAAGTATTCATCCAGGTCAATATTTCTCTCTTTATTCCAAATACTCTTGAATGAATATAGAGCTAGGGTTGAAGAATTCCGTTTCCAATTTTACATTTCTTCATCAAAGTCTTATAAGTAATAAGAAAAAAATTGTACTCAAAAACATATAATATTCAAATACAAAAAATTATACAAAATTATATGATTACAATTTGGAATTGATATTAACAATTTTAGCTCCTTCAAATGTGAGTTTTCTCAATTTATTGTAAGGGAAGTACACTTGATTACATCAAATTTTGAAAAATTTTAAGGAATTTTAAGGGTTTTAACGAAACTTCATGGGATTTTAAATAATGTTATGGAATTTACAGGGATTTCAGGACATTTCACGGAATTTTATGGAATTTCTAAGTATTTTATTTATTTATGAGATTTTGAATAATAGTTTTATGAGTGAGACGACTTTTGAGTCAATCTAAAAAGTTAATTGACTATCTCTGCTTTCACAATTTAAATTAAAATTATTATAGCGTCAAAAAATTTCTCTTGAGTCAAATCAAGTAAATTTACCATCAAAATTAACAATTTTATACTATCTGTATTTATATAGTTGACATGTAGTCAGGTCAAAAAAAAAAATGAAGAAACATCACTGGGAACCAACTTTTCAATTTCTTTTGCCCGATCAGAATTAACCACTAACTTTTCTCATCAATTTTCTGTAATAATGTACTGAAACGTGCGAACAAATTGTTTGTACCGCTCAATCATGTGGCGAATCGAACCCTCTGAATTAGAATTCCTCGATTCTGATTCGAAGTGACATACGTAATTCGCATCAGATGCGCATATGACTAATACCTAGTGTCCTATAATTTCGAGCCCTGTGGTCTGTTGACGTTAATCGCTAATATCGATTCGCCTAATCATGACTGTTCGCCGTTTAAGTATTTTGCAATATTAATTTTATCAAATCCACATTCATTATTTTGTCAAAATACGTTTTTATTGCAATTTCTTTAAATTAAAATAATTCAAAATAATTTTAAAAGAAAGAAAGTTTTCCTCAATGGCATGCTCTACGGTGACGACGTAACCAATTTTTTTGGCTCTCACCATTTGGAATACAGGACATGAGACATTAAATTGCGTTTGTATATTTAGTTGTAGTCAAAATTTTGAAAAAAAATCAAGTCGGTAAAGTAGGGATTTGATTTCTTTTCAAAATTATGGCTAAAACTAAATATACAAACGTAATTTAATGTCTCATTTCCTATATTCCAAATTTTGAGAGCAATATATGATTCCATTTGGACATGGTGAACGCCAAAAAAAAATTTTCACAACCAAGCGCAGAGCATGCCCTTATTATAAAGAAATTTTTACTTTGAATTATTAAATTAAAAGTTTTTTTTTTTTAGTGTGGCTGCATGGTATTTTCGAAACCAATATAGCTGATTAATTACGTACGAGCACATAAAAATTAATTAAACTAATGGACCGACGCTTGTCAATGACCCTGGAGTATAATAAAACTTTCATTGAACCATTTACCATGCAATTTAGAAAGACAATTGAGTTTTCATTCCAGTCATTGTATTTTTAGAGGAGGGAATTCTCCGCTATGAAAAACCGAAGTGGAAAGTAAATTGCTACGTATTATTTCACTGCTTCTGAAAATTCGCCAATAAGAGATTTCATACATAAAAGTATTTTTAATTTGAGTTTAGTTGTTATTTTTGTTTCAAGAATTTTAAAAAAGCGAAAAATATAAATTAAAATCTAATTATGATTAAGTTTAAAATTAAAAAACTTTAAAAAATCTACCATCTAAAGCTTCTATCAATTGGTTCTTCATAATTCTGAAATTTTGATTTCAATTTAATTTAAATGTAAAATTAACGAAATAAAGATCCATCAGTTTAATTTATTTCCACTTTTCCAACATTTCTCTTCGTCCAGCAGCCCTTGATAATTTTCCATCGTTCAACCTATTTCGTTTCATGAATATTTTGCAACGTAAACGAATTTTATTCTGTTTACGTCGATTAAGAGATAAAGCGAAAAATATAGAAGCAAATTTCAACTTTGTACATTATTCTACGTTATACATATTAATAAAGTAAAGAATTTTTCATTCTCATTATTCTGGACGTTATATGATACAATTCTATGAAAAAAAATATTGATAGTAAAAGCAATAAAGGTCATAATGTAGAAAGGCAGAGCAGCGCGTTTAATTAAAGGATACGATAAATAGCGACTATAGGAAGAAGGGTTGACTCGAAATGTGTTCCAAATTTAATGGCGCTTTTAGATAATTAACGGCGAATGGCTCAGATAAAGTACATATTTTGCGTTCCAATCCTCTTTTTCCAATCTCTCTCAAAATTACGTCACTATTATGTACTTATTATTCATTAGGATTAACTCATTACATGCTCGATGAAATGAAAATTCAGATGTTCAATTTATTTAATATATGAAATGTTGCAGTTAAACAGAATTGCTTCATTGTTCACTGGAAATCGTAATAGAGGCACATTTTTAATTTATTAACGGTGTTTACATAATTTCCAATATAGGAATATTATAATTTCGAAATTATTACACATGAACTGAGAGAAATAATTAATAATCATTGTGGATTTATGAAATGTCAATATTTAATTTACTTATTTAATAATAGGTATTGTATTGTTTCATGAAATCATTACCAGTTTTTTTTTTCCTTTCAGAACTGTTTATGAGTATATTATATTAAATTATTAATACGAGGCTTTTACTACGTGTACATTCTAACAGTGTTTCAATTTAACAGGATTACGTCTAAATTGATCTCAATCCTTAGCTCCTTCAATGGAAAGTCTGTGTCACGCGTCAGTTAAGGATTTAAGGAAAATGTATAAAGTAAAAAAAGATATAGAGCCCGCAATTTATCAGTTTGAAATTTAAATACTTTCAAAATAATGAATTATAAAATATCAATATCAAACTTAAAAATTGGTACAAATGATAATAAACTTATTTAGTAAAACTATGCATGTATAAAATTGAAGAGTTTCTTCTCTGATGGATAATGAAATAAAAAGTAAGAGCCTTCCAAGATCGAATTTCAATTATCCATTACGAACCTTCTCTTCTTTTATACAATGGAGAGTAAAAAATAGATCTGAAATCCATCAAAGAATCCATTAAATTAAAAAGGAAAATATTTTCATTCGATTTTTTGAAATACTTTATTTCCACAAAATTTCATAATATGAAAGCAATCAAATATTTTCTGTGGATCTTTAGTTTTTTCATTTTCTATAAAAAAAAAATTTGATTCACGCTAATTTTAATTCATTTTTATGAGAAAAGAAGATGAAGGAATAATGCTGTTACTGAAATGGTCCCCACTAAACTGTACGAAATGCGAAAACTCTGAAGTTTGAAGTTTCAAAAAGTGCTGTAAACTTTTATATCCACCAAATTTAAGCTTTTGTAGAATTCAATCTTCCAAACTTTTCCACATATCATAGATTTTATGTGCATAAAATAGCATCCGTATATACTATGTAGAATATTGTAATATCAAATAGTTATTTTTACGTTCAGAGATTTTAGAAAGTTTCCAAGTCAAAATTATTGATTACCTTATCAATCAAGCATTTTCTGGACAGCTTGAAACTTATTAGAAAGCAGCTGCTCAATCACTCTTCACTTCAAAAGTCCCTAGTACCTTTTTTACTTTTCTCTATGATATATGTAAGAGTTCAAATAGTAATAGATTAAACTTGGAAATAAAGCGAATGGTTTTCCAATCTGATTTGCGGTTTTCGAATAAAGGCAAGTTAACCGCGATAGTACCGCAAATCTACGAACACAGAGCTCTCGTTTCTCATAAATACGTTTTTACTATGTCATCAACGATAATTGAATACGATATCAAATCCTGGTTCATTATATTTCTAAATTTCCCTTTTTTGTTCTCCACATTTTACACAATTTTATCGCTTTAAATGTAAATTCAGTTCTTTTGCAGCTATTTCACTATTTATAATAATTTATATTTATATAACTTCAACCCGTAAAGACAAGACTAATAAATAGATCTCGTTCAAAAACATATATTTTATTGATTCAAATGTATTTTTTTCTCAGTGCAGAAGAGACGTATACAAAGTTAAATAATTGTTTCACTTTGCAATTTTTAGAAAGTTTTATTACAAGCAGAATTGACTGCAAAAAAACCTAGACAGTTTAAGACTTTAGGTCGAAATTACGATCAGGTAATTCCCCCTCTTCCTTTTAAAGAGGAAGCGTGGGCGTGAACCCTAGGTTCCCTAAAATTTACGTCTTCTCTTTCCCTCAACAAATGTAAGAATCTTACAAAAATCCTTGAATCTTCATGTTCTACATTAGTTACAAACTCTTTACAACCCTTTTTCCGCAACCCTGTTTTTCAAGAACCTTTTCCCTGATCCTTAAGAATCATTTATTTTAATTTAGTTTTTTCACCAATAAGTAAAAAACGAGATATTTCATAAATTAAAGCAACTTTTGGAAGTTCATAAAGCTTTGTAAAAAATTTTTCATTGGGAATTCTGATGTGTACTTCTCATGTTGCTACAATTAGCATAATACCAATAGCCAAATAGTTAATGTATATTTTACACTTTATGGAAAAGCAACCATTCGTTTTAATAGCTCAATCCGGCCTTGTATAATAAAAATATGCCTCTACGCAAATTACTCATCTATTTAGAGATCCAATTAGAAATGTTAGAATTACCTTCATTCAAATTTGTAATTAACGATTTGTTGCCAGAGCGCAGAAATTGCAGTAGTAGTGAGTGAAGTGACAGATTCATTGGAATTCTGTTGAATAAACTACCTAACGTTTTTCCCTTGTCTATACTACATATAACTGTCCAAAATTCGATTTACTCTCAAACATCAAGAGAATTGAAAAATAGGAAGGAAGAAAAAAATTTTAATTTAAAATCTGTTTTTTGAATATGAAAAAGTTCTGGTATTTGCATAAATCTTTTATATACAGTGTTCAGTTTTCGTGGTTCGTGGAAAATTAGAAAAAATATATTTTTCATGACTGAGTTGCAATAGAAAACTAGGGGTGCCATTGGGAGCACACATTCTCATCACACTTCGCGCGCTTGCATTGGTTTACCAACCTTCATCGCTGCTATATACTTTTATTTAAATTACTTTAGTTTCAAATGAAGAAGAAAACTAATTTACTTAAGGTTCTCTATCGACCTTAAGAAACACATTCTCATCAGAGCGCTCGCGCTTAATTAAACATCATATAAATTATTTATAGTTATTTAAAAATTATAATAAATTATAATAAATTATAAAATTATATTAAACTCTATACCTCGGTATATCTTAGAATTAATAGAAAATTAATTTACTTAATATTCTATTGATCTTAACAATCTTATTTTCAAAAAAGCGCTCAAGATTTTCTTTAGGTATTATTTTTAAATCGCATTCAAACGTTGCGATTTGTGTTAGAATTTTTTTAAAAATATTTTGATGATTAAAACAAAAACTAATCATCATATTAAAAATGGTCAAGGGAGAATTTTTAGATCTTTTAAAGACCAATAATTAGGTATGTTCTTATAATTTTCTCTCAAGGCCGTGCGCAGGAATTCATGTTGGAGGGGTCGTAATATTTTTATGATTAATTCATATGTTACAATAAAAAAATTTCCTTCAAACGATCGTCTTTGATGTAAAATAAAATCTTATTTTTAATTTTAATTTGTCTATGGGGGGGGGGTTGAACCGCCAACCCCCACCCCCTTTCGCACGGCCCTGTTTTCTCTGTATCACGCGTTATTTGGCTCAAAATTTGAATTTTCGATTTTTCAAGAAAATTCAAAAAATTATTACTTCAGTCCTGTAGCGCGTTCAAAAAGATATATTTTTCATCCTTTGATTCTTTTTCATATCGTGCGTTATTTGGCTTTAAATTAAATTTCTTTTTTTTTTAATTTTTAAAATGCTCTAACTTTTTGAATTTTCATCAAAAATGGCTGGCCAACGAACTCGGCTTTTATTTTAGGACACTAAAAGAGGCCAATCCAATCGGTCAATGCTTTCGAAAGTTATCGTGAACGAAAAATAAAAATCTACACACACACATATTGGTAAAACCATATTTTACGGGTTCAGAGGATCACAAAACGTGAAGATTTAACAAAAAATGGGGGGGGGGCAAATTTTACACAAATATAATACATTCTCCGATGAGAATGTAAAAATGTGTAATTCATTTTTCAAAATATTTAAATTTTATCCTTAGTAATCCATTTAAATTTTGATGATTGATTGTGCCATTAAAATTTGATGGTAACACGAAGGAAGTGTTGTCCTTTCATTACAAATTATTGAAAAGCTGTCTCCTATGCATTAAGGGTAGGTAGTGAATTATCGTCGAAGAATTTCAAAATTGATGTGACCCGATTTCTTATCTTGGAGAAAAATAAGAAAGAGCTGATCCTTTCCTCATTTTTTTAACCTTGAACTAAAACATTCAATATCAATTGTTGAAATTGGTGACCCAGAATACTATGGTTAGGTCCTTTTAATATTCAGCCTAGAGCAGATAGTTTTTTTCGCTTCGAGGAATGATGAATTTTGACGAGAAACTCCAGCCAAATTATATACGACGTTGACGTAACCCAATTTTCATACAGAGGACTTGCTAACTTATCACGACTACTGATTCCCCTTCCATAAATCAAAGACTCATAATTTAAAAGAGAGTTTTTTTTTACTTAAAACGACCTAGTGGAGACCCTTCAGCAATTTTTAAAAGAAAATTAAGGGGATAAAAGATAAGCGAAATAACAGAATTGGAACAAGATTACAAACAAATTTTGAGCATTCTTAGAAAGCAAAGCTTTTAAGTTCTTCGCCTTCGGCAAACTTGTGCGTAGGGTTTAGCGATAAAAAGAGAGGAAGTCGTAATGCTTGCGAAACATTCTCGTTATTCGTGAAAACGGTTGCGATTTTCCTATATCTCATTCCCATTTCAACAGGATAGCATCGAGACACGGAAAGGGAGTTTATACGGTGGCGACAAAACGAGCATAGGCCTTTTTCCCAATGTAACGCATCGTAGATTGGCTATCGATGCGATTTCCATAATCCCTTGCTTCAAATCCTCAATTTCGAATTTCCTATTTGAAGAATATAACACGCAAATATTACTTTCGACGACACACGACTCGTTTCTTCTCAAGAGCGAAATACGGGTTTTAAATTCTCCATCCGTTGAAAAATTTTCTACTTCATAAATCGAGCATTGTTATGTTGAAATCGACTGCCGCATAGGCATTAGAGTCGTAAAAGGTACTTTTAACCATTTTCCCATTTCCTAGTTCCATTCTGACGCAATACAGAGATATACGTGATAAGTGAAAACCTGCAGAATATATTTTAGGCAGAACTATAAAGGTATTTATTACATAGATGTAAAGCAGTTTAATAGTTCATCTCGCGCAACTTTAACGTAATTTTATATCTCTCGAAAATTCATTAAACCAGTGTAACAAAGCCTTCGCAGTTTAGTCCCCATCCCTACACACCATCACTTCTACTCATTTCGCTAATGTTGGGAAAAATTGCATTGTTACAAAAATAATGGCGGACGGTGCATCATGTGTCAAAAGGACCCACCTGAAGATAATTAACACGAGAAGCTAATTAATACCATTCGAGTAATTACAAGAACGTAATCGGCGAAGCACCAACACTCGATGAAAGCAAACAGGAAAAGCTAATTTAGAACGGGGAGTCTTGAAAAGGCGTTCTTCATTAAATAGAAACTTATTTATCACCTATAATATTTTAAATATTTTATCACCTTTAATATTTATCAATCACCTGTATTATTTTTATGGGTTAAATCTAGCTGAACCGAGAGACGTGTCTATATCACTTGTTCCAGAGATTAATATTTAATGCTATCAAGCTTCATCATAATACAATGAAAGCTCACCATAATGATAATACAACTTACAAATACACTCGACGTTCCCAATAGTAAACAAAATTCCTTTCCTCAAATTTCACATAAATTGCGCATGCGTATTGCATATCAAATACTATTTTTAGTATTTTAAACTGCGCGCGAATAGCAACCAATCAGATTCCGAACGCAACGCATGAGCAGTGATATGAAGTGCTAATTGCGAGTTGCGCTCTTTACTATTGAGAACAAAATTTTTTTACTATTGGGAACAAATTACTATTGGGAACATTACTATTGGGAACGTCGAGTGTATTGAGTTTTATCCTATTCTAAAAAGGACATGCATTTCGGCTAACTTCATGCGTAACGCCTGGTTACGCATGAAGTGAGCAGTAAGCCTAATGACGTAAAATATTTCAAATACGAAACACGATCGTTCTCGTTGATAAAATAATTAGATAATAGATAATAGATTTAATACTTACTGTTTGAATTTTTAGCAATGCTCTGTTTACTTCCTTCTTCTTCTGACAACATTCTGAACGAAATTGGTATTTTCTTGCATTAACCTGTGTAGTAATATGAATTAAACTAGCATTAGTGATTCTAGATATATTATAAAAAATGTCAAACTAATATTATTAATTTCTTTAACAAATTTACTTGATAGTAATATATTCAAAGTGAGATACTTACAGTTTGGACAGCAGGTTGCACTGAAGGGAAATTATTAAAAATTAAATAAACCTTTCATCTAGTCTTAAAATTTTACGAGTTTCACAGTACCGTTTTCAAGAAGTTGAGTTGCAAGTTGGGCTTTTTACTAAGGTGCTTGACGTGTACTAACTTTCTTAATGCACGCTTCAGAAGTCTCTCTTCAAAAGCTGGTTCTATATATTTTGGACTTACAAACTCAGTATTAGTTCTAAAAGTAAAATCTGTAATCTAATAATACAGCAAAGAAATATAAGAAATTTAGATTTAAACAGTTTTTATTGAAATTTATTTAGCAAACACTTTTAATGATACTTATCCTGTTTATTTCTCATTTACTTTTTTTCTTTGCAAGTGCTCCAACTGTGTAGTTTTGACTAACTTTACTTACTCGTAACCACTACTTTTTTATTTTTCCCTCTACTGTGTATTATATTCCGGAAGAAACTAAAAGAAAAGCGGGAGGGGTGCTCTCCAGCCACAGGAATCAAGTTGACCTAATTTTCTCTGCGTGAACACTAGGTCTCATTTATTTTATTACATTAGCTTCTAACTAACTAAAATGTTTCCACAGTGGCCATCATAAGAAGATAATAGTCAACTGAAATTCTCAGTATTTTAAAAGTATTTTAAAAGGAGGTTGTCTCAGTTTTAATTTAAACGTG
Source organism: Synergus gifuensis (assembly GCA_904066015.1). NCBI lineage: Eukaryota > Metazoa > Arthropoda > Insecta > Hymenoptera > Cynipidae > Synergus > Synergus gifuensis. Next base: position 77,257 of record CAJFCO010000047.1, read on the forward strand.
AATTTAAAGGACAGTCTTGAGATAGAGTAAATTACAAGAGACAAAATACTTCCTTTAAAGCTTCCATTAAATGTGGCGTTCTCCAATCGCTGATTTATTTACAGTTACAGCTAATGAAACTTAATCATCTAAAGCAGGGTGTTTCAAGTTCACCTGTAAAAAAATGACAGTATATTCCATCGTATTTCACACAATAAATTGTTATTAATCTCAAAAAAAATATTCTGAAAATTTGAGCCCAGGTTATTTTCCATATTGCTAATTACTTAACCAACTTTGGTACAAATTTTTCAGAGTTGGGTAACAAAATCTCAAAATCGATTTCTTGGACCTATAATATATATGATCGTTATAGTAGTTGTCGCCTCACAGACGAGCGAGTCAACGTATTTTATTAACAATTTACATCAAAAGATAGCACCTCCACGAGTTAAATTGTAAAATATTGTTAATGTCTGTGTGTCTGTTTATGAATTAACTTTTCATTGGAATGAAACTTAATTTACTATCCACTTCATACGGATTAACATACATTACGAAGCCCTAGGCTACTAGGTCTACATGGACACTGTAATCGGTGAGCTACCTCAAGATCGTAATTGCCAGGATGAGTGCCAAATAGAGCGTCATCTCCAAACTCAGACTGCTGACTCGGCTGCTTCCATTCGTTCCTACGAAAAAAGAATGATAACAGAACTTTTGAATAATTTGCTTTATAAATATTTATAGTGATAAGAATTGAAAAAAAAATAGAAAATTTTTAATAGAAAATTAAAAATTTGAGATTACATATATTTCTGTAAATGTAGTATGTTCTTGTATAAGATTACAATGTTAAAAAATGGTCATGAAAGGGAAGTGGTAAGACGGGAATGATTCGAGGTCCCAGATTGGAACCACGTTCTTCAAATAACTGATTCAAATCGTAGAGCAGCTCTCAGCAGCGATTTTGAACGAACCCCCATAACGACGAGATTACACGTTCGAGAGCTGAATACCTCTTACGAATTTCAACCATGTTCTGTGAGCAAGAGAATTTCAAAAGGAAGTGAAAAGTTTTATGCCTCTAAACAATTTTTTATAATTTCAAATTGTAATTTTTCTCACAATATAACAATATCAAAAACATCATTTTTGACCGTTTCATCCCTATAGAAGGAGTTGAAAGTATTTCAACCCTTTCAATAGTAAGATTTCATGTCGTTGGTGGACAAAAATTTTCTAAGAGAGAGTAAAACAAAAAATATTATGTGATTCTCGGGCGGGAAGCGATTTTGACTCGTCATCTTTCTCATTCGTCAAAAATGGTTTTTGTTTCGCTCTTGATACAAATTATACTATTTCTTCTCAAAGTTACCATCCATGATAAGTGAAAACTGGGTCTACTTGAGGTTTATAGCAAAAAGCAAAGAATCACATTATAGATGGCGGGCTAGTTTCTCGATTAAATTCTCCGTTAAAAAGTGGCGCGGTTGGTGGGAAAAAGTAAATTACTGCTCAGCGATAGACCGGAAGCTCGCCGGAAGGAAGAAACTCTGGGCGGGCACGACCGAATTAAGGAATTACGGTATTCCCCAGACTCTACACCGGGAAAATTCATGGAAATTTTTGCCAGCGGGAACACGTACTTGGCTAACGACTGACAAGTGGCGAATGAGCAATTAACGATGAAATAATAGCATTTTTCATCGTTCCTTGTGTATTTTTCTCTCCTTTCGCCACACCGGATTATCTGTTTCGGGATTTTTGTAAATCTTTTTTTTACCAAGGGTAAAATTGATATTTTCACCATTAAACTGTTGGCTACATAATATTTCAATAAACGACAGTTTCTTTTCGGAAAATAATGAATCAGTAAAATTTAAATTCTTTTTCAAACATTATAATCTCTTTAAAAATAAGTGATCTCTACTTTAATAAAATAGAAGCTAAATATATAATAAAATGAAGCCTTATTAAGTAGTCATTTATTTTATCTTTGAAATATATTTTTCAAAGCTATCAGGATATTTCGAGAAAAATTCACTATCACTGCAAGCATAGACTTCTTCCATGTTCTGATACGAAGGGATAAGCCTCATGTATGTCTTATCCTTGGTGGAACGTGTTTTGCAAAACACGTATTATCTTGCTTCGTCTCATGATTGCTAGCGTGAATATTCCCTTCTCGTTCGCGTTGGATCTGTTGCACTGAATTTACTAATATGTCTTTGATCAGAATTCCTATCACGATGTCTAAAAGTCCTTAAAAAACTATTCTTAGTTCAAATTATTAAAATATAAAAAACTGATGAAACTATCAAAATTAAAATATTAAAATTTAAATTTAAAAATTACTTGAAGAGCGTTGGCATATTACATAACATTTGTTTTCGACATGTTTTATTTATACTCGCTTATGTAACAAATTATAACGTTTAATTTCATTACATATTTCATTTAAAATCTCCCTTCATATGTAAAATCAGAGCTTCTTTATATGTAAAATGTTATAACGAACCAAACTTTTGTTTCACAAACTTTCAAATAGAGTTTTCACACTGAAAAACAAGAAGAAAAGTAACAATACATGATTTCATATTTGTAATTAGTTTTCAAATGCACTTCGCTTAATTCTCCAGTAGAAAAAACTTTGCAGTCTAGATGCTTCTTTCATTCAATTATATCTCTATGAACATAGAACCTTTGATCAAAAGAAACTCCTGGAATTCAGAGATGATAAGATGCTGAATTTTTGCTTCTCATTAGAGTACTTTCATAACGAACTTATATCAAGTTCTTTATAAAGTTTCCTCACTTTATTTTAAAAGGATATTATTGCAATTGCAATCAGCTAATCTTATTTCTCTAATTAAAATGCTTTTACATAATGAAATTATTTTAAGAAGCAGTAATTTTGAAGAAAAAATTTAATATTGTTTTAACATACATTTTCCCCCTTTTGAAATTTAAACAGAAGCTGTATTATTATAGTCCTAATGGAAAATTGATTTTGCTTCTTGTGTGTTCACATGTTTTCTTTTAACTTTCCTCCCACTCTAGTTAGTGTGTGTTTTTTAAAGTTTAACTTTTTCACTTTCACGGCTCTTGCGACTTCTCTGCTTTCTATATATATATCGATCCTTTTTTATCCGGTCTGTGGCGGACATATATGTCAGAGAAAACCGTGCAATAAGAAATTCTTGAGCTTTCAGAAGAGTAACTTCAGAAGTTTCTCTTGAATATTGAAAATATGAATCTATATCATTCTTGACATACATAAAAAATAAATTCTACCAAACATTTTATCAATACGAATAAAAGGAAATAAACTAGAAATAATTAATGCTGAAAACAAGATATTTCTTTTGAGTGCACCAATAATAATTGTTCAATTTTCTACAGATATCATTTTTTATATAAAATTTCGAAGTTTCAACAGTATAATAAATAATAATAAAAAACAATATAGAATAATAAAATTCAACAGCGATTTGTTTATAGTTTGAAGCTAACAAGTAATTCAATTACTTGTTAAATTCTTTGAAAATTATTATTGGGCATGTAAAATTGAATTCTTCCCTGAATTCCAGTCAATTTAAGGTTCTGATGGAACTCCCATTTGTCACTAGACAGCACGTAGTACATATGGTTCTATGAAATAATTTCTCTTCGTTCATTGGAAGCTACGTGCTATAAATTTCACACGAATCTTTATCACCACCGTATATTGGGTTAATAAAGCGCACTTGTTTAATTTCAATTGTTTTATCACAGCGGTTTACAACACGATGCAAGCTGCGTACTGTATTACGTGCACTGATTTTACAAAGCAAGAAGAAGACGTAAATGTCTTTTCAAAAGTTAGTGAGAAATTCCGCACGTAATTTATGAATTATTAATGAAAACAATTAATCACTAGTATATTATGTACCATTCTGATGATCTCAAATTTCTTGATGGTCCAATCTGGGTTTTGACTTTAATATACAATTTATTTAAGGGCCTGGATCAGAGTACTCGGATTATCCCAATTTGCTTACGCTTTATGATTCAAACAGGCTTATCTGGAAAGGTCTTAAAACCGGATTTAGGAGCCCATTGACATATCGTCATTTATTGTCCAGTTTATAACAAGCTTTTGATGTAGACGGCTTGCTATCTATCTCAACCGATTCTTGAAGCTGGGGGAATTGCTATATTTCAAGACTTCAAAGACAGCGTTCTCTTTCTTTCCCCTTCATAAAGAATTTCCTGCTGCTAAAGGTGCAGAGAATTTATTGAATTGGTCGAAAATTCAATCGGATAAAGAATTAAACGTTTAATTTTACATCTTGAAGAATTTTATTTAAAATCCAATTTATTTGATTCAAATTGAAGTTGCGATTGAAAGCAAAAAAGTAAATATAAATAATCGATGAAAAATATCTTTGTAATATCGAATTGGATTGCATCTTCAGTAACTTCAAAGGAATATGGAAATATTCTGAAAAGAAATAAAATTTTTTAATGTAAAACAAAGTAGAAGGTTCGAGAATAAGTTTCTATAATTAAGAACGATAAAATATTTTGTAATAGAGAAAACTTTAAAGTAGAATAAAAATTCTAAACATATAGGACAAGAATTTATAAACGCGATAGTGTCAAAACCACCGGTGGAGCATTTCTCCCTCGTAAATATATTTCCTCTATGTAGAGAGTGTAGTAGCATTATCAATATGAAGAAGTAAGAAATTTTATTTCAGCACCGAGGCGTACTTCTGCATAATGCATATATATGTATGTATTTTAAAAATCTCTATATTGTTGATATGTACACTGAGAAAAAAATATTCGAAAATCAAATAAACGTATATTTGTTATAGAGCCAACTAAAAAATATCTTTGAATTAAATAAAATTTATTTTATTCAAAGAAATTTTTTATTTGAATTAAATAGAAAATTTCTTTGAATCAAATACATTTTATTTAATTCAAAGATATTTTTTAGTTGGCTCTATAACAAATATACGTTTATTTGATTCAAACAAACTTTTTTTCTGGGTGTATACCTCTCGGTCAATATTTAAGGGGTCGTTCAAAAGCTGTCACGATTTACATTTAATCTCTTAAGTGCTAACTTTCGTACGTGCTGACATTTTCATGCTCAACTACATATGCTTTCATTGTTTAAAATTCGCACATCTATTCATCTTGAGTCCTGAATTCAGCACTTCAACTTATACTTGAGAGTAGAATAATTGTAGAAAGTTGGCGCAATTATCACTTTAACAAGTTGTCTAACTATCTGAAGAGAACAATTGAATTACCTTTTTCGTCTTGAAACAAGTTTATTCAGTTTCATTATCATTAGATAATAGAATGTGTAAGGAGTGACAGTTTTCTCGAAAGAAGTGCAAAATCCTAAAGAATGAAAACTAAATAAAAAGAATATGAGAAAAAAATATGAAACTAGCTGTGAATTCGATCTCGGGTGTTCCATTTAAGTATATTTATATTTTTTGTGCTCATTTTTTGAGCACTTTGCTTCCTCATTATGATAATGTTGCAAATAAATTTGCTTCCTCATAGAGGAAGCATTTAGAAATGAAAATTTTCAAAATTAAAAATAATCATAATTTTTTTTAAATTCAATAAAATTCATTAATCATACAGGTCAATCGATTCGTCTCGACGCGAGGAATCTTTCTTTCCTTTACATAAGCTTTGAATTTTCATTATTTGAGAAGTTATAGTCGAAAAATCAATTTTACAAAAATTCAAAATCTACATAAAAATTTTAAAATTCATTATTTTGAAAAATCCTTTGGCACGTTTTGAGATACTGGTGGTGCCAATATACCCTACAAATTTCATCAATTTATCTACAACTGTCTTTAAGTTAATAGGGCGACAAAAAATGGCGACACACACACACACAGAGACGGAGAATTGATTAGAATGTTGTATCAGACATTTATCACGTGAGGAAAGTTTAATTAAACGATTTTAAAAATATCAGAAAATGTATCGAAAACACAGCTTCCTCTATGAGGAAACAAAAAAACAAGTTAAAATAGAGAGAACCTTATTTTTATATTATTTTTTAAATTCTGTCTAAGTTAAAATTCTGAATTGAGTCAGATTTTATTTTATATGAAATTTCTCCCTGAGATCTTCACTTAGCAAAATACTTGATCCCTGATCCTTTTCGAAGAAGTAGGTGTCTGTAAAGGATAAAGAGAGATTGACGAAGGAATAAAATCCTTCCAGCTAATGACATAAAGGATATTTCCTATAGTGAGCTCTTTAGAAATGGCTGCGGGCAACTTTCATCTCAAAATTACTAATCTCGCAGCTGCACTGGGTAATCCTATCGTTTTACTTTTTGCTCCGACTTTTTATTAATTTACATCAGTTATACGCGAAAATTAAAGTTGTAATTGTAATTTAAATGTAAAATTATTGTAATTGAAGTTTGTTTTTTTTTTGCAGTATTGATTAATTTTGTTCCAATTTTCATACTTTATATACATTTCAATTTAATTTTTTTTTATTTCAAATAAAATAATACTTTATAAATAAACTGTTAAGTTAATACTGTAATGTTGAACATAATTGTGAAGGTTATTAAAAGTTACATTCCATTTCTTTAACTTTTAGTAGAAATAATTTCAAATTTACTTCCACAAACATTCTCTATGATTTATATCAGTATATCTCGAATTAATATATGATGCGACTGCATTGATTCTGCGATAACGTACATCGAAATCACGAAACTCTCTAAATATTTGATCTTTTATAAAAAAAAACTGGGGATTAATATCCCCAAATTAAATATGTATCAATCTGATACTAATTTATAGCGTGTGTTGGAAAATATTATGGAACACGAATATAGGCTATTTCAGGGATTTCCGACTTCCTTAGTAAATCAATATTCAATTTCAAATTTAGCATTTACAAATGACGTTGCCATCTTAGTCGGACAAGAAGGACATGAAACTATACTCTAGACTATAGAATCGAGGGAAACTTGGTTATGAGGCAAATCTGAAAGTATAATAGTTTATATTGCTTGAATCTTCCTACGAAGTATGATATAAGCGAGAAAATCTAAGTTTCTGAACATTCTGCATCTTATCATGATTTATATACAAATTTAAATTTTTATACTGTTTCCATATTGCATGTAATTAATTCTAGTATCAAAAAACAATGAAAATATGCTTTAAAATGCAAGAAATAGACGTACTACAATTTTTTAAACTTACAGATTTTAAATTTGAATTGATACAAGCAAAGTGTTTCATCACTCAAAAAAAGTTCCACGCTCCGTTTTATTTGACAAAAAATTATGCCAAATCTGTAAGAAACGAAAACGATAAAAGTAATTCCATTTTGGTAACTTTTCAACGTCTCAAATTCTTGCTGCTTCTCTCTTTTATAACTGATACCGAGGACTTGGAAGAGTGCACATAACTGTCAGAGGAGTGACATGAATCATGTAATAAATGGATCGGTATTATATCGTTGTGATCGTGACTATACAGGAGTTAGAGGCTCCATGATTGATTTCACGACAAAAGAGCACCACCGAAAACCACTTGCCTCGTTGATCTTTTATCCTAGCGCTCGTGGGGAAAAACCTGATGGGTTCGATAAACCTCAATTTTGTGGTTGATGTTTTTAACGCCAATATGGTTTTTCTACAAAGAAAACCTCCTTTGAGACCATGTTCTTAAAGGCAGTTTAGAGTTTATCGTTTAAGAAGCTTTTTAAGTTTTGAATCACAATATAAGACTTGCGACATAGTATAAAATATTTGAAATAAAACAATTGAATATACGATCGAGCTTTTCCTATTTATAAACGGCAATTTTCCTACAGACGAGTTTGTTATAAAACGATCTATGAAAATGAAAATTCACTATTTCGTTTTTATCGTAAACATTGCGGCTGAATTCGTTCGCGCGTAACAAACCAATGATACGGAACGATAAGCCTTTATCGCAAAAATTATTGCGTGTATGTCCTTTATCAGAAGCTATTGTTGATAATTAATTTCTGAAAATATTTTTCGAAATTTTCAAGATTTTTAAATTCAATATTGATTCTATATAATGATAATCATTATAGAGAATAATTAATTACTTATGTATGAAATTGTTTTTCAGTCTAAATATAATAAGAGTTAGATATTTGATTTGTTTATACTGATAGAAGAAGGGGGAAAGGAAGGGTAAAAATGACCATCGGTGGAAAAATGCAAAAAGAGGAGAAAACCAAGATAAAAGAAGAACGAAACTGTTGGTTCACTTACGCCGGCTATGGGGTGAGGCATCGCCAGTGATAGAGGCGATGAACGGAACGTCCTCGGTGATCTCGAGTTCGGCCGTTGCTTGATAAACAGGGGGAATATTGGCAAAGCAGCGAAGACGTAGTTTGCTATCTTGAAAAAAGCTAGGAAGAATCTTCAGTTCAAGACTCGACTCAGACATAATTTTGCCCTCTCTTACTGCAATTTTCCGAGGTTTCAGTCTGAACTCCAATCTGCTATTGCTATCAAGCTGCAACAAAACGTTATTGCTTTTAAAATAAAAAAATACAGTCCAAATTTTCTTCGCTACTTTTTTTCTTTCACTTTATAATATTTATAAATAAATTCAATTTAGCTAAAATAAATAGGTTGCCGATCGACAAAATGCAAAATGCTCAACAATCTTATACAGAAGGTTTACTTTTTGATCCACTCCTGTGAAAACATGAATTCTTGAAGCACCCAAATGCAAATTTTATTGAAAAAACCTCGTGTAAAAAATATGGGTAAGTGTTATAAAAATGAGCAACTCTCAAAAGATAAGCGATCCTTTCTGACGGGTTCTTTGAATCCGCGCAAAGCTTTTTCTTTCACGTTTGGCTAGAATCTTCGCGTCGTTAGCCTTTTTAGGAGGGATTTGGTTATAGTTAAGAGCTTGGAGACAACAAAGAATCAAAACACAATATGAATGACGGAAGTATTATCGTAAGAGGCTCAAAGAGACTGATTACTTACGATATGGTTCAGGGGGATTGAATTATCTTTTCAATTGAGTGTGGAAGGTTGCATAATTTCGAAATGAAACCACATAGAAAAATTCTTAGAATAGATTATATAGATGAATATAATAAACAAAAATATAGTATCAAAAGCTAAACATCGTCTTAGGTCGTATAACTGAACAATTTTTCCTCCGCCTGACTTAAGATGGACTCGAACTACTTAAAATATAAAATCCTCTACAGAAAAAAATTTCTCTTTAATTTTTTTTTCTCTTGAAATAGATTTATATTCGAGTATCAATTCGGGGCTAATAACGTAATTTTAAAAGTAAATATTAGCACACTGTTCTGTGAAAATCGCCTCTATTGATTTGTTTGTAAACCGTAGCCACAAACCTGCAGACTTGTGTAGGAGAAATCACACATGTCATTTCACTAAATCAATTTAATCTGACGAGGATTCGAGCAAATGTTCATATTGATTTGTCAAACAAAATAAATTTTGTTTGTCGCAATCTAAAATAATAAAAATAGAAATTAATTAAATTTTGTAATTATCGTTCAAACAGTTTTCTTCAAAGTGTACAATTGAACAACTTCACAAAGCTTTCGAAGTTAATGTTTCCTTTATACAAATAGCTGTAATAATAAAATAATTAAACAATTAATAATAATAATAATAATTAATAATAATTAACTTATTCCTTGATATAAGGGCCGACTTGGGAAGTAAAATTTTCCTGGGAAAAATGTACAATGTGCATTAGTGATGATTTGTCCCTCACACCTGCCTTACTTTTACAAATTTAATATCAAAAGAAAAAAAAGAAAGATACTTTCGAGTTCTTTTCGAGCTCTATATAGAACCGTGAAAGAAACATTCTGAAAGAAGCAGTCACTCCTGAGAAAACCCTTATGAAAGGCTTACTATACTTCTAAGAAAAACGAGCGTGAAACACAAAAAAGTGTGTAAATTCAGCTCAGTTTCTGTTTATAGATATCAATGAAAATTTCATAGAAAGAAATTACCAAAAATCGATTTCAAAGATATGTCGGAAAAATTTGTTTTTTCAACTTCAAATATGTAATTATTTAAAAATTAAATATTTCAGTTTGAAAACATTGAGATAACGACACTGAAAGATTTTTCATTGAAAAAATTATAAGTGAGAGAATTGTATAAAATGGAGTAATCTTATGTTGTAAAAATGAAGAAAATAATAGTGTATTTTTCGAGTTATAAAAGCAGAAACGGTGAAAAGTGCAGCAGAATTTTGAAGCTTGACTTTAAGGTACCTTTAAGGGGAACCGTATCCATAATACAAAGGGCTCGAGGATGCTTGCTGTTACCTGCACGCTCGTATAAAAAAGCCAACGAGTCAGCGATTCCACCACACGCTACGAGCGATGGAGTGGTAAGGCGAGAATGCGTGAGATTTTATTGCAAATTTAACGTTCAATCTGATTTGAAATTTAATCATTTCATGACGTTACATTTCACTATTTTCCATCAAATCAAAATATAGTATCGATATGTCAGAGAGAAATCTACATCCTCCATTGCACAACAAACAATCATGATGTTTTAACAATCTGACAAGTTATTTCCTCTTCGATTTTACAATGTATTTTTTTATTTTTATTTTAAATCATCATATCCCTCTGAAAGTTCACAAACTTTTTAAAAACCTGGATACAATAATTTAACTAATTATTATACTGGTGATCTGGTATTCTCCCTGGACTCTAGATTCACTGCGGATTTGTGCAAAAATAATACTTTTTCGCTTGAAAAAATAAAGTAAAGAAAAGGTCAGTCTTTTCATAAAGTTATTTATTTTGATCTTTAAATGGAGGATACACTTTTACCCCAAACGTTTTGTAATTTACAAGGCAGCCAGTGGTTATATCGAATGCAAATCGAACCGGAAAAGTCTGCTGACTGAGTCTTTTGACGTAGCAATTCCCAATCTCATACTGACCCTTCGTTCCCATTGATCTTCCTATATGAGCATGCAGATTTTATTTTGCCTCTCTGCCTTTTCCCCAATGTAATCATCAGTCGGTCTGTATGCGGTTCAAGAAATCCAAGATTAGTATATAAATAAAACTTTTTGCACAGTGGAAAAAGTTGGATATATTTTTAAAAGAGGTTTCCCAATCTAATCTTATAAGGGGTCTTCCATAAACTACGTGGCCCAATTTTAGCGCCACTTTTTAACCCCTCGAACCCCTCCGCCCCTAGAGAAACCACGTGGTTTATGGAAGACCCGTAAAGAAATGTTATAAATAAATCTGATAAGTAATATATTTTCTACGATAAAATGTCTGGAATTCAACTTTTGTGAATTTGATTCAATTCAAGAGTCCACAAAAGTTGAAAAGTGCCATTTTTCTTATTCCTTACTTGCACCACAGTATAAGAACTCATACCTCCTTAAAAAGAAGATATCTTAGCTTATACCAGGCTAACTTGAATCTGATTTCTTCTCAAGCTCGAAAAATAGGGCAATGAATTATCCCAAGGAATGTATACGACGCGAAATGTCCTCTTTCTTCTTTTATTCCTTCCTATTCGTTCCTGATAACGTTAGAATCCGAAAAAAAATCCTATCGAACAAAACGTTTGTCCAAATATCTCCACGATAGATGCATCGATTCTGGTAAAATTTATGCCCACAATACTCGCATACCTCCGCGACACGAGCTGTAAATTTCAAGGGAATCGACCACAAAATGTTTTATTGGTGCCGGTTCCAGCAGAGTGAAAGGAAAAATCACGATACCTTTTTCTCCACAACTCGTGCTCGCTTAAAAAATTCGTTGTACCCGGAAATCGATTAGGTTCAATATTGCACAAATGCAGAACTTTTCGCTTACTTCGATTATTTATTGAATAGAATGAAATGATCCAATAGAGATAGAGGTTGATCCTATAGAATTGTAAATCTTTAAATTTACATTTTTATGACGAATACACAATTTCCGAATTACATCCATTCCACTGAATAAAATGATGAATGGGCATCCAGTTTAGGATCATTGCTCGTTTATTGGTCGTTAATGAAAGAGAGGTCTAGATTTCATCTATAGGCTATTAAGGCCCCACGTTAGCCTCTGACCTCAGTTCGATCCATCCTACCATGTGTAATTCCATCTCCTGGGTTTACACGAGGTTATCGAGGTATCATAATTCGAAGGATATCCAAGTGCAGGGAGTGAGTATAAAGCGGTAAGTGGTCGTTTCAAGCAGGTGGGGGAAGCCTGAAGCGAGATAAAGGACATTCGCGAGGCGACGAGTCGAGGACAGTTTATTGGCTGTGCAGAGAAATTCATTGATCCCTCATTTTCACCAAGCACCCTCTCGTCACTACTCGTTAACGACTTCCTCCAAGTATACAAATAGATACAGATAATCATGGCGAATCTCATTAAATAGGATTCGTTAAGGCAAACGACAAACGCAAAGACCAACCTTAACATCCGGTTGACAAGAAACTTTCAAGAACTAACCAACAAGGAAACTTATCGATCGTTCACCAACAGAAGACGACAGAGTTGTGCTTTCCGGACGAGGAAGTAAATATTTCCTCACCTTGCGCTATACTCTGTCAGTTCGTTTTTTTTTTTTTTGTTTTTTTTGTTTATTTTATATTTCTCAACTTTCTCAAGTTCCACGTTAAGTTTCGAGGTTTAAGTTTTATCCAGTAGCGAAACGAGTCGTAAGTAGTTTTCACTTGCGAAATCTTGTATCGGTTCTGACCGATTGAGAGTTTCACCAGTGCTGTATGTGAACTTTACAAGATGTTGGTAAATAATGTATTTCCTCAAGAGCTTACAAATCTTTTAAACCGATTTTGCATGGCAGAGATATTGCTGATGCTCATTTTTGCAAACGTTTCCTTCCAGAATTTTAACGGAAACTTGATTTTTATCGTTGTAGATATAATTCAAGCCTCTCTTGCTTATATCCGAATAATTGAAACAAATATTTATTTTAAAAGAATAGAAATGCTGAAACCGGATTTCGGGAATTTCATTATATTTTCACCAAAAACATATGTCACTGGTACAATTATAAACTTTTTCTTTGTTTTTTTTTTAACATTTTAATAGGATTGAATTTAATTTAATTAGAAGCATTACTTTTTCTAAATTATATATTAAATGAAAAGCTTCTGTAGGTAATCTTGAAAACAATTTTCATAATCTTGTATGTTTGACAAAAGAATGATATCTGATAGAAATATCAGTTTATAACACATAAATAAATATAAGCAACTCATGGAGAAATTTACGCTTGAACGAGTAAATGCATAAACATTTATTCTCTCCACTTCAGACAGTTTCTCGAAATGATCGATCTTCACAATACATGTGTTTGATATAGCACAAGCTTAATGAAAAGGAACGAAGGAAAAATATGAAAAGATAAACTGGTTAGAACAAGTATCAAGAAATATATAAAGTCAGAAACTAGAAGTAGATAAAAGGCAGAAAAGAAAAAACTTAAAGGAATGTAGATAAAATAAGACATCTAGAAAAAAAGATAGAAAAGAAAGAAAATAAAGTCCTAAAGAAAGTTTTTTTCCTTCTCAATTCATAATGCTTAAAATTAAAAATTTAGAGTTTATCGTTCAAATTCATTATTGAAAACTCCTGAATAAGTGTAATTGATAAATCAATTTTGCTTCTTACAAACATTTCTATTCCAATTTCAATTCTATTTTAATTACAGCATAAACTAATTCTATCCGCTTTCGCTTCAGTCACACAAGAAAATTTTTTTAAGTATCAAGATCAACTTAAAAATACGGACTTTATGTAGATGATTTTTAAATGAAAATTTTCTATTCGCATCACTGTGATTTGAAGATAAAAAGTGTAAAATTGTAAAATCGCAGAACGGAAGAAAGATAAATGTGAGAAAAAGATGTTGAGATAAGAAAAAAGGTAGGAAATGTGTAGAAAGAAGAAATAGAGCAAGAGAAAGCTACCGACAGAACTTTAATCATCCAGTAAAGTCACGTAGCTTCAGTAGGTGAGTTGAGATGTTACTTACAGGTTCTCCATTGAGGGTCCACGTAATGGTGGAGGCGGGAAGTGAACCTCCCGATGTGCAATTCACCCGAAGTGTCTCGCCAGCCGGAATCCGGGGTCGGTCTGTCACGATAGTGGGGTCCGTTTTTGGGACATCTAATAATAATTATATAATTTAGCAGATGCAGTAAAGGTATTAAGTTAATTCTGGAATCAAGCCAAACATGAATAACCGACACTTCCTTTCAGCTAGACAAGGTGCTGCAACCTCGCGCAGAAAAAGAACATTTTACGTGCAACAATATGCGTGTTGGCAACAGGATGAACTCAGAAATTTGTCAACCCACTCTAATCCGATTAGGATGTCTTAGTTGCCTGACTTAATTGTTCAAGAAAGATCGTTATCACATGTCTTATATGTGCTTTTTATATCAACTTTAAATAGATTAAATAGATTAAAATAGATTAAAATGAAAGTGAAATAGAGGATATACTTTGTTTTCATAAGAACACGAGTGTAATTTTATTTATGCTTATCAAATCTACTAATATCTTTTTAGATTTTTAAGTAAAGGATTCATTTGGCTGGATGATTTCTTTGTTGATTAACTATAGCGCATATTGCAGTGTTCGCTGCTAACATTAGCTATATTGGAAGTCATCAATCTAAACGTTCTACACTGTAGTTAATTAATTGACGCTGATTTAGGCCGGTTAGTTGTCGTTCAATATCTGAACTGAAATGCACATCATTCAGCTATGTAGGTACCTGGTACCTACATACCAAATTTGCTTTAAATTACTACGAAAATTCCATTTACATCTTTAGGTTGCTTCATTAAACTAGCTGTGAATTCGATCTCAGGTGTTCCATTTAACTATATTTATATTTTTTTGTGCTCATTTTATGAGCACTTTGCTTCCTCATTATGATAATGTTGCAAATAAATTTGCTTCCTCATAGAGGAAGCATTTAGAAATGAAAATTTTCAAAATTAAAAATAGTCATAATTTTCTTAAAATTCAATAAAATTCATTAATCATACAGGTCAATCGATTCGTCTCGATGCAAGAAATCTTTATTTCCTATACATAAGCTTTGCATTTTCATTATTTAAGAAGTTATAGTCGAAAAATCAATTTTACAAAAATTCAAAATGTACATAAAAATTTTTAAATTCAATATTTTGGAAAATCCTTTCGCACGTTTTGAGATATTGGTGGTGCCAATATACCCTAGAAATTACATCAATTTATCTACAACTGTCTTTAAGTTAATAGGGCGACAAAAAATGGCGACACACACACACAATTGATTAGAATGTTGTATTAGACATTTATCACGTGAGGAAAGTTTAATTAAACGATTTTAAAAATATTGGAAAATGTATCGAAAACAAAGCTTCCTCTATGAGGAAGCAAAAACATTCATAATTTCGAACCAACATTCTCTTAGACTTGAAAGGAAAAGTATCGGTTATTAATGAATCAAAGCGAAACAGAATAATAAGATATAATGGATACAAAAAATATCAATACTCAATTGATTTTTAATATGGAAATAAACGTATAAAAAATGAATACATACCAACCACCATCATATGTGCTTGATCACCTCTAGTTTCTAATGTCGGAAGTTCTTCCGAAGCTTCGCATTTGTAGATCCCAGACTGATTTCTGGAAACGTTGAGCAGCATCACATCGTTCATGGTCGATCTCGTGAGCTGTGAAAATAAAGAACTTACAGTCTACTACAACTTTTAAAGCAATCATTCTTTTATCCTCTCCGAAAAAAAGTAATTACACTCATCTCGCGATCGAGAGCACTCCGATCGAGAGCACTTTTTACGCTTGACTGATTCTACGTCCCCCCGAGCGTCCCTCGACAGCCTACACTAAGTGTCGGCGCTCGCGAAGTCAATGCCGTGGTGATGTCAGAATGCTCGCTCGAGCTATTTTAATCCCATCCGATCGAAGTCACTCGACCCCCGAGCGGTGCTCTCGATCGCGAGTGAGTGTACTTTAAAAAAAAAAACACTTTAGTTTAGGATTGAATAGCAATATAAAAGGTTTTTGCCAATCTTTGGCTCAACCCATATTATACAAAAATTTAAAAAGAAGTTATTCATATGCAAAAATGCTGAAAATTGCAAATTTTCATAGCCACGATTTTCTCTCTCTGGGATTTGCTCGTTGAAACCTCGGAACGAGGATAACGACATGATGCATATATCACACGTAAATATTATTCTTTTCAGACATATGTAGTTGCTTGCCTTCGTGTATTAAGTATACGACTAATTATATATTAATTATTTATTATAAGAACGTTTTTATCTTTTTTGATATCTGAGTTTAGAGTTGAAAAATAATTAACCACTTCTTTGGCATTGACGCAATAGTGCGTCAATCTTTTTTTTCTCAAAACTCGAAAGTTTAGATTCGTAATCAGCGCCCTCAAAAAACCCAGTGTACAAATTTTCAGGATAAAAAATTTTCATGACATTTTTGGCACTTTTTGTGTCGGATTCCCTCGCCAAGATGAAATGCGTAAAAACCAGTGTAAGCTGAATTTTATCTTATTTATATAGTAACGAGAACACCCATCCGAGTATAACCGAACCAAGTGCTGCTTAACTTTTATGATCGAACAAGAAGCCTTAAACCATTCCACGTGTCCCAGAGGACACTAAAATACTTCAATATTAGAATAATAAACAATATTGAGATATTGTATCATATTAAATGATCTTGATATTTTTTGTTCAATTACAAAAATTTGGAAATTCCCGACTAAATTTTTACTATAACTATTTCCTTATTTTAAGATTACAACTGCGTCTTTTCCTAACACCAAGTGTGGTTTTGAATAACGAATGGAAGGCGACAAACAGGCGTTATCTAGAAAAATGAGTTTTGAGAAAATTGAGTTTAAACTTTTAAACTTCCCTAGTTCATGCATCAGTGAATAAACAGATCTGAATATTTTATGAGCGAATCTGAGCGAAAAATAAATCTAGTCAAACGAAAATTTTATTTTTTCTTATGATTTTACTAGGATAGAAAATTTTATATATATAAAAGAATTCAATATCCTTAGGTTGAAATTAAGTCTCTTCTATATTTAAATTTCTTTATTAACAAACCCTTATACTAAGTACCCAATAATGCTTAGAAAAAGTTGCCCTTGAAAGCCTCAAAAAAGGACTAAAGTCATAGCATATTCAATGATTTAAGAGAGGCTTTTAATATAATACCAAAAGCTCTGTAACTTATCTGTTAACTCATTAAATTGAAAATTGAGAAGAAATATTATCAGAGACGAGCATCAATATTGCTGTCATTATTCGTCTAATTATTTTTTATACCATATAAAACTAGGGGTGCCATTGTGAGCACACATTCTCATCACACTTCGTGCGCTTGAATTCATTTAAAATATATCATTGGTGCTATATTTTAAATGAAGAAGAAAACTAATTTACTTAAGGTTCTATCGACCTTAAGGAATACATTCTCATCACAGTATACTCGCGCTTCACACTATGTTTCATTGAGATTTGCGTTAAAATTTTTTTAAAAAATATTTTTGATTATTAAAACAAAAACTAATCATCATATTAAAAAATGGTCAAGGAAGAATTTGTAGATCTTTTAAAGACCAATAATTACGTTCATATAATTTTCTCTGTATCACGCGTTATTTGGCTCAAAATTTGAATTTTCGATTTTTCAAGAAAATTCAAAAAATTGTTACGACAGTCCTGTAGAGCGTTCAAAAAGATATATTTTTCATCGTTTAACTCTTTTTCATATCGTGCATTCTTTGGCTTTAAATTAATTTTTTTTTTTTTTAGAATTTTCAAAATGCTTTAACTTTTTTAATTTTTATCAAATATGGCTAGCCAACGAACTCGGCCTTCATTTTAGGACACTAAAAGAGTATACCAAAGGCCAATCCAATCGGTCAATTCTTTCTAAAGTTATCGTGAACGAAAAATAAAAATCTAGACACACACACACGCACGCACGCGCGCAGCACACAGAGAGAGAGAGAGACATACAGACATATTGGTAAAACCATGTTTTTCGGGTTCAGGGGGTCACAAAACGTGAAGATTTAACAAAAAATGGGGGGGTCAAATTTTACATAAATATAATACATTCTCTGATGAGAATGTAAAAAGTCACGAAAATAAAATCAAAGGAATAATCGAAGAAATCAGTAAAAAAAAAACAGGATTGAAGATTTGAATTCTATTTAAATTATTACCAGAATAAAAATTTGAGTGAAATATAAAATTTCATTAAATTTGTAATGTATAGGTAAATTGATGAAAAAAAGCAATAATGTTCCGCATGATACGAGCGTGGTGAAAAAGTATAGTTTTTCTGTGTCAAATCGTCTGAACTCAAAATTAAACAAGAGCTTAAAGCTTTTTAAAAATCTCTGGAAAAGGGAGACTTAAATTGATTTGTATTTAACTTCCATTATCAATTGTTCGACTAGGGTTCAATTGAGAAGGATCAAATTGCTGAAACAACGATCGAGTTCCTCTTTGTCTGGAGATTTTTTCAAGTACCTCGTATATCCTAAATCAACAAGCGTTTTTCTGAACTCTTCAGCTTAGTTCTCTCTAATGGACCCTGATTTCAGTTGACCAACTTAATAACGCCACAACTTCTATGCACTATTGAACTCATTTGATACTCAAAAAGGTCACGTAATTGAAAAACTCTTTTAGTAAAGCTTTATTTAAAAAATGCTTTTGTATTTAATTCTTAATTGCAAATTCTGACGTGTGAAATTTGCATTGACGTGTTGCTATTGAGATGTAAATAAAAGTTCACTGTGATTAATTCGTGACTGTCAATTTGGCTTTCAAGGCCGATTACACACGAGAAACGAGAAAAGCTGTTGACTTAGGTTCAAGACAGCTTGAACGGAATTCTAAAAGGTCGAGCTTCGGTCGTAGCTAAGACCATAAATCAAGTGTATCGATCTTTTTCTTCATTGAGCTTTTAGGTTCGAAAAACCTTTCATACTGTGTAGACTATGTGACCAGTAAGAAATTATAAAAAAAAGTGTCGTCGTTAGCTACTAGCTTAAAGCTTAAAGTCTCAATATGAGCTTCGGTCCCTTAGGCTGTTTTTTTTTTATGAAGCAGACGATTTCGTGGGAAAACTGACAGACTCTAACACTATAACTTTTTGTAGTATACTTTCTTTCCTGAAAAGGACTCACTCACACACACACACACACACAAAAGTGTAACATAATCTTTCAAAAGACAATTTTATCCCTCTGTACGCAAAGAAATGTTCTCTCTCAGGAAGTCACTTCCTTGCAAGGAATACAATTTGTCAAAAGTATAATACAAAAGACTTTACGATCAAGCTTTTTATCATATTTTAAAAATATTAAGAATAGAATGCCACTTTCGGTAATTTGGAAAGAATAAACAGATTTCAACTTTTTCAATTCAAAAGAATAGAGATGATTTGAAGTTCAACTTACGTTGACTCTCATATTTCTCACAGACAATGCAAGACCGGGAGGACTTCTTTTTGGTGCGTAGCGATAAAATTCTGCATCATCTAGGTACCATTTAACTGTGTAGAGTAATTTTCCCTCAAGATCGAATTCACAGGTCAGCCAGACGGCATCTCCTGATCGAACCACAGCAGGCACTGTGATTTTTAAATTCCTTAAACCTATTGCACCTGAAAGCAGAAGAAATAAACAAACTTAGTCCATTTTAGTAAAATGTAAATAAAAAGTTTTTATCAATAATCAATAATAATTTATAAACATGAAATATGGTATAGAGAAAATGATAAAAGTTTATAAATTATCAGTTTATAATATGACATGTGAAAACTGAAGGACTAATTTTCGGTTATTCAATATAATGATTCATTTCACGGAAGGTTTTAATTTCTTATCGGAATTTTATATATTTTGAAAATAATAGTGTTGCAAGTTAACCAGACGAAGATAAATTAAATCATTTAAAGCACCCTGCCATCATTAGTCGACTAATGGCTTCATTTGTCTCAAGATACGAGCAAATTGGGATGAGCAGTCAGAACCAGATTAGTGCTGTCGATGTCCTGGAGGAGCATTACCAATAAAGGCAACTATTAAGGTCGTAGAATCCGACTGCCTTAGAAACGGAAGACGTCTCGAAACGGGGGGAAAAAAAGGAAAAAAAAAAAACATTCGTCACGACATCGCATCGGACGGAATTGGTAATATTGCGCCGCAACTCTCCCTCTTCAAGTTTCCGGATTTTCCGCCACAAGGAGTCAAAAGGAGTGAAAAGACATTGCAAAGATGGGAAAACGGGGAATATCCTTACAAGAGGCTTTGCTAAGAATCTTCCGGAATTAAAAAGAATCGCTATAAGAGAGAACTTAAACTGCAACGCGTCCGAACCCCGAATTTTTTCAATTCTCTCTTCCAAAA
This sequence comes from Synergus gifuensis, assembly GCA_904066015.1. Lineage (NCBI taxonomy): Eukaryota > Metazoa > Arthropoda > Insecta > Hymenoptera > Cynipidae > Synergus > Synergus gifuensis. The sequence continues at coordinate 97,769 of CAJFCO010000047.1, forward strand.
AATCAAAGTTGATTTTAAATCTTTGATAACTTTATTCATGGGATTAAATAAGGTATCAAATTTTAACAAATTTGAAGGGATTTTAAAGATTTTAAGTAAGTTATTAAAAGAAAAGTACATTAATACTTTGTCAAATGGTATACAAATAAGTATAAGGTATAGGTATAAGGCAAAAAAAGAAAGTAACGCACAAAGACATTCTGTAGAATAAAGGATTAAATAACGAATACAGATTTTTCAATACGTATTACCTATACAGAATAAAATCGCATTGTGGAGAACATTCAGAGAAAAGTATTATTAATTGTTTCATCGAGTTTGCACAAAAAGAGACTTTCTATATATATGTGCATGCTTTCTCGAGAAAATGTGCCATTGATATAAGAATAGTATAAGCTACCGTGCCTTGAAAAACTTTTCCCCAAACAGAGAAGTTAAAAGTGCATTTATCCACATCTCAGAAATAGCTTGCCTTTTCGTGGCACATGAAGAACTCCTAGAGAGCGAGTACGCACTTTCAGCAAAACGTTATGACACTTCCCAGTGAGAAGTGTTAGACTCATTCTCTGGAATGAAGCAGAAGAGACCAATTAAGATAAAGAGAGCTTTCTCAACATGTTGGGCATGAAATATTGTTTCGAATGGAATTGTATTTAACACGAGTTGGAAGTATAGTATATGTGGAGAACATGGCAGAAACAATTTATGACTCTATTAAACAAATTTATGTACATTGAACCATAAATTAAGCTCCAAGAACCAATCTGCTTTTGATTGTATTATATCAACCGAAACTTTTGATTAATCACCTTTGCGATAGGAATTTATTTTTTAAAACCTATATTAAGTAAAGTGTCGTATTTTAAAATATCTAAATGAAGAAGTTTCTTTTTTCGAGAACATTTTTTTTTTTGATAATGCACAAAAGATTGAAAAATGTATTCAGAAATATAAAGGAAGTATATGAAAACATTCCAGTGTCCTTTTCCTTGCATTCAATGGTTTCTGTTGGGATTTAAGACAAAGGTCTCTTGCAACATTTAATGAACGCTCGTGCATCATTCACGTTTTTTTTTTCTTGTGTAAATATCTTCAGGGGTTTTAAAAGTTTTTTTTTGTTTTGCGAAGCTGAGCGTGCATTACAAAATTTTTCCGTCGTTCATTCATTTATATCAGACGCCTCGTCCAAGCTTCGAACCTGAGCTTTCCATTACGTAATAGGCTTTACGCTTGTTCGCCCTTCCCATTCTTTGGAAAGAAAATTATTGCACGCAGCAGTAGGAATGGAAAGACAGAAGAATGGAATGGGGTGATTGCGCCCATGCTATTGTTCACGCGGAATGAATATACTCTTGCCTCGTTTCGACACTAGAGAGACACTAGAACAGAGATAGACTGAGCGTAGGTACTGTTAACCGCATGAAAATTCAGCCTACGATCTTCGATCGCAATTTTCTATATTAATCAAATGAGGACACCTAAAATGTAGAAATATTCAGATTTGGAAGATTTTAGTTAAGGATGAGTTTTGAATTCTTGAAAGATATGATTGAATCGCTAATTAACCATAACAAAATACGTTAGCTTCATAATGCTGGCTGCCGAAAATAGCCAACTGCAGTTCGGATAAGAGATTTTTAAGAATCTTAAGAAATTTTAAATGCTTTCGTGGAATTTGAAGGAATTTCAAGAAGTTTTAAGATTTTTCTAAAGGATATCAAAAGATCCCTCGAAATTTGAAACGATTTCGAAGAAATCGAAAATTGAAAACTTAAAATTCCACGTAGAATTTTAAGAGTTTTTAAGGAATATTAAGAGATTTTGAGGAACTTGAGGCATTTTAAAAGGGTATAAAAAAGGTTGCCGTCATTATTTTCAATATTTCGCGATTTTGAAACACATTAAAATTGTTACGTTGTTTACACATCCCGAACACAATATAATTCAGTAGTGAAAGCGCGGACGTGAAGCATATGATTTACGCATGTGTGTATGTAATGCGAGAATTGACTAGACTAGAAATTGATTTAGAAATTCCTGAGTAATTCAAAACTGCTTTAGAAGGCCAAAAAAAAGCGTTTTTTCAGAAATTTTTTTGAAAGGGAAGGAAATGATTACGGTAAGCGAAATTTTGAGAACATATTCTACTATATTTTTGCTTTAAAAAATAATTTTTGTTATTACAAAATATAAAAATTGTTCAATTAATGGCCATTTTGCCGGAGCCCTTGAAGTTCGCACTTTTTAATTCAGTGCCGGTGATGGAGGTCGTACGGTGCATCTGAAACAGTCGGCACAAAAAAATTTTTAATTTTAATTTTTTAAAAATTTTTATTAATATAAGTTTGTTTTCTATATGAACTAAAAAAGTTCAACAAAAATATTGTTTAAACAATTTTTTTTGCAACTTAGTGATTTTTTTTTTAAAAGTGCATTTTTTTCAAACGTCGAAAAAATTTGGAATTTGGCAACTTTTTCGGTGTTTTCTTAGTTCGTATAGAAAAAAAACTTATAAAAATTAAAAATTTTTTTGTTCCGACTGTTTCAGATGCACCGTACGACCTCCATCACCAGCACCGATTAAAAAGTGCGGACTCCAGGCGCTCCGGTAAAATGGCCATTAATTGAACAATTTTTATGTTTTGTAATAACAAAAATTATTTTTTAAAGCTAAAAATCATTTCCTTTCCTTTCAAAAAAATTGCTGAAAAAACGCTTTTTTTTGAACTCCTAAAGCAGACTCCCCCCTTAATTAATCGCTTATATCTGACCTGTAGCAATTTAAATTCTGTAATTCATTATCAAGAAACTTTGCTGTTCATTAAATTCAGTTTAGCAAGATTTCAATTCAATTTTACCAGTTTCAGAAATTAGATAAGATTGAGTAAAATTATCAAACTTAGTAGGGAACTTTAAGTAATTAAGCAATGTCTAGAATATCTGAGCGACACCATTGCCACCTTCAATATTCAGAAAGCAGCGACGTTGAGATGATTAATTAATAAAATAGAAACTGGTAAGATCCTCTAATTGCTTGATATATATCCTCAGGTATATCGACAATTTAATTACAAGCGATAATGATTTTCCATCTTGTATGAATTTTCTTTACTCTGTAATATATATAACAATATTATCCAAACTGAAACTTAGAACATTCAGACAACACGGTATTAATTAAATAACTCGAGTTATATGTTAATAGAAATTTGTTGATAAAGCAATTAACATACGTGATATTCATACGTATGTCAGGCTTTCATCGTTACAGAATCTATTACTCCCTATCATTTAACATTGACCAATCGGACTCAAGCATATGAGTAATTAGAGCTATTCAATTTCATCCATGGATGATAATATATTTACACGTGGTCACCGTTCTGCGACTTTAGAGCCAAATTATGCTTGAATTCATCCTCTTCAAATTTAATGAAGCAAATTGGGCGATCCTCTGGTGCTACGTTTAACTAATAAGTATACTAAAGTCCTATGTGCCTCAATTTAAACCCATTGGGAATAGGTCTTCTTATATATTAATTTTAATGTATATTAAAAATCATATTCATTAAAATTTTACGATTTCTAACTTTGCCTTCCTCAATTCTCATTTTTTTATATCAGAAAGTTTTTCCTCATAGATGTTGAGTTAATGATATAATGAACCTCAGTATCAGGATTGTACAAACTTTTCCGCCAGTGAAGAAGTTAGTTTGAAAGTGTTCATATCAGGGTATGAATAACTTCCTACCCAGAATTAGATCAATTGATTTGTGCTTGGATTGAGTTCAGATTTGATTGTAGCAAAATAAAAAAAATAAGAGAGATATGTTCGGACTTTGGATGTGAAAGAGCGAGTGAGGAAAATCAAAAGCGTATAACGAAAAGAGATGGAGAACCAGGCACGAGTTACCAAGACTTGTGATATATGTCTGTTAATTACGCGTATGAATTACGAGCAAGAAGGGTGCACGAACTCGATGTGGCAGTGCTTTGCACCCTGACAAATTTATTCGTCCAATTTCCGATATCGGTCGTAGACGTCCTCATTTGAAAACAACTTACACCTCCTGCAACATTTATTTTCAAGTTAATTTACCTTTCTTAATTTTCACATTTTTTATTTTATTTGCGATCTCTAAACCTCCTGCGGTGAATATTTGTAAAAGAAATGTAAGTTGATTATTATTAAATTAAAAATTCCTAGCAGCAATTAATAAAAGTAAAGGCAAAGGGAAAGTTCCTGACAGTTCTATCGTGCAGGCTTCTTTGAATTTCGCCCACGAGAGAGGAAAAACTTTTCAGCAGCTACGAATTTCAACAAATGATTCTGGACGACGTCCTTTCAAAAGCGAGAAATGTCCAGAGGGTCATATAATGAATGTCCTAAAAAGATATTTTTATAATTTGGAGGAAAAGTCGAGATATATTAAAAACTGCGTTGCTTATCTCACTCATGTCCTAGATTTTCTAATTATAAAATGTAAAAAAAAACTTCAATAAAAAAAAACTGTTCTAAAAAAAGTAGCTTGAAAAATTTTCATTATTTTCCCGCTTTTGACGGAGATTAAATTCAAATTATTTTTATAATTTCTAACTTTTGTACTCCATCAAGAATAGGGGAGAGTGGTTCTGAGTCGGTCATGTAAGCCATTTGGCCGAAAACAAAAAGTAAATCCGATTTACTGACGCTATCAAGTGTATAGTTGTGTACAGCAATCGTTTCTCTACAATTTGATGTTTTTTGGAAGGATGTAGGGTGATATTTGCTATTGTGCTATTGCAATACAGTGCGGAGTAAAAAGGTGCACATCGGATATGTCTCAAAATAGTGTTTTCCTAAGTCGGCACCCCCCTGGTCCTGAGTCGGCACCCTATTTTTTTCGCTTGAATATAGGAAAAGTGCTTTAAAAAAACATTCAAAAAAGTATTTTTATTAGGGTCCAATGATACAAGCGATACTACGGTATCACGTGACAAAATAGCTGGACCGACTCGTACGCCAACTCTGATAAAAGTGGAGGGGCCGACTTTGCTCACAGTGCCGACATAAGATCATTCTCCTCTACTCATTTCATTATAAAAATTTAGACCTTGAAATGATCATTAGTCAAGAAAAAGCACAAAAGCCATGAAATATTTTACTCTCACTCGCTAAAAATGTGCATCTAGTGAATTTTTACCCAGATTTTAGTCTCATTGAATTAATTAGAGTTTTTTTACTTTTTTATAGAAAGAAATTTACAAATAGCTGACGAAGAAGTTAAGGATACTCCCTTTTACTCTATGCTCTGAAAAGAAGAGGTTGAGGGATAGAGAAAATTCCTCCATAGCCACGGAATATCTTTATAGCAGATCCTTTACATTTTTCTCTTGAATAGGATCTCAGCCAATAAGATTCCACGATTCACGTTAAAAGATAATAAGGTTGCAAAATAAATTATGCGAAGTAGTATTTGTGTTTATAAAATGCATAATTTTTAAAACAAGGAATTTGCTATGACATAGAAGTCAATTTTCTAGAAGATTCGAATCCTTAATGTCTTTCTAATACACAATCGAAAAAAAAGATGGCAAAAAACCAACCCCTGATGGTAGACATCATTACAGTTCGAACTGATTCAACTTGATGGTTGTCAAGGGTTGTTTTTCATGATATAATTTCCACTTGGTCATTCAAGGTGATGGATCACATTAATATTTTTACATCTTACAATCATACATTTTTTAAAAATTTTTAATGTGGCTTTGGGGAATGCACGATATCTATGGCGAGAAATTTTTATGCAGATTCAAATGGGTTTTTCGTGGTGTGGATTCCGATAGAATTTTTTGTGAGAAAAACGAATCTGGAACTTTTACAACGATATCTCGATTAGTTTTCGAGATACCGATTTTTTATACATGATATTGTGAAATGAAATTGTCAAGTGAAAAGTTAAGATTTTCTTCGTTTATAACTCTGAAATTGCATCGCGAAGTAAGCCCTCAAGATGCTCAATCTCTGGAATGTTGGATTCTGGCTGGCTTCGACCCAACGCTTCCTCTTAACCTGATTAAATGACATTTATTGTCACCCGTCCTCCCAACTCCATATTCCACTTTCTTGAAATAAGCGTATCCCTGTTTCTATATTTCGATGAATGTCTACTGGCTTCTACTGAAATGTCTGATTTTTTTAAATGACAAAGAATGCTCGACTAAAGAAAACTGCAGCTCTGATTGGTAGATATTAAGCTTTTGCACGATTCACCAGAGGTTGGTACCAATTCACCTTTTCTGTGTGCCTTCATTCGCTCCTCTGCAAAATTAAAGACGTTAGATGCGGGTTGAACTGCCGCCCCATTTTTCCAAGTCGAGAAAAATCCTCCGAATTCGTTCCCTGCACAAATTGAATCAAATGCAGCGATTTAAAATTCACAGAAAGGGAAACACAAAGATAATGTGGCTTTTGAACACATCTTTTTATAAATGTCCCTCGTTTATAGGGTTCTTGATAATATACGAGGATCGGGATTGCAGTCGTGATAAAAAAAACTGCACAGATAGCAAATTAAAAGCTTTTCTTCAACGTTTCATCGTTATTGGCATTTTTCTTTCATGTATTTAGTTATAGATTGAACTTTTCCTAAACATACCTCGATTCCAAGAAAGAAGTTATTTAATTAATTTATCAGAAAAATCCTGATAGTAAAATGAATGCATTCTTTACACTCTTTTTTCGAAAAATGTAAAAAAATATATTTACTAGTTTAAGAATTATGTGGCTAAAGTTTTGAACGTACAAATGAATGAATTTTTGTATTGATTGTATTTTAAACTAGAAACAGTGATGTTAAATATTGATTAGTGTTAAATACTGATTCACTTAATTGCATTGAAAATAATTTTTTATGAAAAAAACTTGTAATGCCTATTTTTATTTTTAATTGAAACAATATTTCTATGGATGAAATAGTATTGAGAAAAAGTATTTCATTCATTTGAGCGTTCAAAACTTCCAAGAAATTAAGGATAATGGAAAAAAAGCATTAATTTCTTTTTTCCAGGAAGTAAACCTGAAAGCGCTCTCAGTACAATTTTAGTGTCCGCTGCTCAGCGACTGAAGACTGTAAAAGTTGTGTTGAGGGAATTAAGGAATCGACTCTAATTGACACGAATTCGCATTGCAGTGAAAGGATCTGCGAGAAACGTAAGTCAGTTGCTGCAAATCGACACTTGAGGTTACTTTTATTACAAAAAAAGACGTAATTCCCCACGTAAGTCGAACCAATACCACTGAACTTATCTCTATAGTTTACAGAAAATAAATTTCACGAGTAGTTAATGTAATCAGAAGTTAATATAATATTAATGCTTTTCAAAGATGAATTTAATGCAGTTTTCTAAAGTTCTTAAAAGAAAAGTTTTATGGTACGATTCTCGAGGATGCGAAGTTTTTTTGTGATGTGTATTTAGATTTGTAAAATAATTATGTACTTATAAAATAATCACGTATCCTTATAATCCTTTTACTTACATACACGTTTGGCAATGGTATCCCAGTTGTAGCTGCCAAAGTGGAAAGGACTTTCAACACGATATATGTTCTCGAAGCTTTAAGGAGAAAGAGAGCTTTCCGAATGATTTCATTCAGCCGTAGGAGGAATCCACTACATTTTAGATTTTTCAAAAATGCTTTGTGGAAAAAAAGAAAGAAAAATAAAGAGTTCTTTAGAAATGGGAGCCTTGCCATATCCGCCGGAAGAATAAACACGATTATATTTGCACGCGCACTACAAATAAGAAGCAAGGAGAGCAAATTCAATTTTCAATTCGTGAACGCAATACCAGAAACGAAAAGCTTGGCGTAGAAATATAAGAGGGAAACAAGGCACGAAAAAAAGACAAAAAGGTTAAGGGCACTTCGGATAGGTAAGGTAATAAAACCAATGCTTGGAGGCACCTTACTAT